>LPNX011139180.1:62999-91180 GCA_001517045.1 Pseudotsuga menziesii
CACCTTATCCACCTTTTCACCCTGTTGGCTCCGCTTAAATGCCCTTACTACACCTTTCCAATGGGATTGTAAATTATCTAGTCTTCTTTTTTTTGCCCAAATTCGGTTCCTTGATGGTTGCAAAGTAACCCAAGATCCAATGGACACCCGTAATGTGATCCAATTATCCATTTCATCCTTTGCATTCTCAACTACAATAGTTTCCAACTTTCCTGAAGATCTACGAATTCCCATTTCACTGCAAAAAAGGTACAAAGGATCCATAGGAAAATGTTATCACGAAACTTCATATTTTTAATGAACTTCATATCCAGGGGGTCAATATTGGTTAGTGGGAATAAGATTCACATCTATTTTATCAATGAACATATACTCTACTTCACATTCAGCTGCTGTAAGAGTTCATAGCTGTTGGGTTTTAGTGTCCACAAAATACAAGGACAAGTTGTTGGCTTCATATTCCATATACAGACCAATGTTATCGGAACCGAACCGGTCATCGAAACAGCGAAGCCCAAAATGTGAACCGGACCGGAACCGGCAAAAAATCGGGTAAAAAACCAGCTAACTAAAAAATACATAAAATATTCATATTTTGTAAAAAAGATATATATTTTCATGTCCATATATATGAATCTAGACCATTAATACAAAAATATGCAAAGTTTTTCATATATATAGCAAATATTGGTGCAAATATCCAAAGTAGCACCAAGTGCAATACATCTCTGAGGTTCTGAACCAAAGTACATTAACAAAGAGGCTCCAAAGTACATCAGTAAAGTTTTATTTTCTAGTTTTAAAAAAAAAAATTGAGTTTCCTGAGTCCCCAGTCTAGACCGGTCGGTTCCGTACCCGGTTTGGAAAAAATCCAGTTTTTTGAAATTTTTTTGCTGACCGGACCGGCCAACTTTGTAAACTGGTCAAACCAGCCAGTTTTGCTAGTTCCGGTCTGGTTCCGATAACACTGATACATACCACCATACACACTCAGGAAATTTGTGAGCAACCTGTTAGTGAGTAATTCTGGAAATCTGTGCAGTGGGAAGGGCATTTTTCCTTGTCAAGCTCAGCTATTATATGAATAAAGTGCCCACTACTTCACTAATCAGTTGGATGGGAATTTGTGGAAGGAAGCAGCTCCTTCAAGGGATAATCTACTAGTCTATGTTAACAAACATTAGCTGTCATTTACAGCAAACATTGCCCAGGCATGTCACGTTAGCACACCAGGAGGAGAGAACAATAGTTCAATTCTATGTCATGCTAGCAGCAAGGAGGCTCTAGTTTCCCTAAATATAGGGGGGTTGGGTTCTCTAAAAGTTAAGATCCTTTCAAGCCTTATTACATATATGATGTTGAGCCTATAAGCCGGCCTAAATGTAAGAGCCTTAAAGTGCCTTATCTCAAGGGGTGTTTTCACCTGTATAATATAGAAGCCCTCCCAAGCATTATGACATACATAGAGTTTTGCCTCACTTTACGTCTTTAAAAGCCTAAATCAAAGTGGCTATCTACCTCAATAAGGAGCTATCTGCGTTAAAATAAAGGCTAGCCTAAATAGAAGGGCTATCTATGGGTTATCTATGCCTCAATCTAGGCCATCTTTATAAATAGAACCGTCTAACTAAATATAAGAGCTACCCACATTAATAAAAGGGATGATGCATAATTAATTACATTATGAAAAAATCCTCAACTTTATATTTGTCTCTGTCATCACGTGGGAGCAAGAAAGGGCAGTTCCAGTGTTGAGAAATCATGTGGGGCACCCTTGAGGAAGATGTATCAGATTAGATTTGTAGCTGAGCCATTATTGTGATCATTGGGAAGAAAACGAGTTGCTACAAGAGTATTGGGTATTTTTATTTAATGCTGTGCAGTTTTCTACATTTCTCCTCAATCTACACGGCCAATGAATCAAGAGCAACATGTAAGGTGACTAGATCTGAAATTCTTCAAAATCAGAAATGCACAAACCACAGGGTCAGAGCAAACCACACTCAGATAATGGATAATAAAGACTCTTAGGAACAAAATTGTTACATAAAAGAGGAGATACCAAATTTTACTTTTGTTTTACCCAAATTTTTAACATAAGATCATTGAGTATTGAATTTACCTAAGAATGATATCTATCCAGTAGACCAATGAATAGAAGGACCAAACTTCACTGGATGTTCGTAGATGGCTTGCTGGGTTGTTTTGATAATGCTCCCTTAATGCTGCTTTTGCTCTGGTTGAGCTATATTTCAGATCTGGCTCTCTATCATTTCCAGCGGATGCTCATCCCATGCGGCCCATGCAATCCCAACCCCATTACTCCATAGAATGCGCTCAGCTTTTAATCCAGCATGAAGATATTTTTCAATGGGTGAGGTAAAATGTTCCAGTGATATCAGTAATGAAGATGTTTGAACAAGAGCATTCGCTGGCGTCTTTGACGTGCTCAGCAATGACGGGCATCTCTCAAAATTTTGATTTGCAAAATTTTGATGTGCACAGCATTGGCCGGCTTCTATTGTAAAAAACTTTTACTGAAATTAGAAATTTTCCACCTAGGTATATGTATTTAATAAAAATATAAATAAACAACTTAATGAACTTAATGTTAACCATTAGAGTACTTAAAAAAGAAGTAAGTTGTAGGGTTTACTTAAATATAGATTTATATATCTTTATATATTTTTTAATATGTTAATAGTAATTTTTTTATATAGTTAAGTATATATAAAAAAATATTGGTCATGTTTATCTTTGGCTTAAAAACCACCACATTTAATTACTAATATATATCTTTATATATTTTTATATTTTTTAATAAATTTTTATATAACATATAATAAACTCATAAGGACATGGTTAAAAAAAAACTTTTCTAATTATGTTTATATATTTTGAAATATGTTTTTTATATATATCATTATATATTTCAATATATATATAAAATTGTAGGTGCAGTTGATATTGTAGTAGGTAATAAATCCATTTTCAAATAATTTTTTATTTATATTTTATATATTTCAATATTTATAAAAAAATGTTGGTGCCGTGAATATTGTGGTAGGTAATAAACCCACAAATTTATGTATAAAAAAAAACCTCTATCTAATTAAAAAAAATAATAATGTAATTAATGTGGTCAACATGTTTTGATCCATTAATAACTCTCCAATATGTGGAGAAGGCGTGCATAGTGGATTTCGCTTTCCAAGACAATTTGGGGCACCTTGGGCAGATATTATTTCACTCTCCAAGAAAATTATAATATTAAAATATTCCATTATTATGAGATTATGTAATAAAATATTGTTTAAGACCTATACGGTGTTTGACTTTTAAAGCAATTTGATTGGCTAATGCATAATGACATGGGATTTGGGTGAAAAGTTAAAAGGCCCATTTTGGGTTGAAATTTCCTCTAATGAAGTCATCTTCTGGTTTATGTTCTTTCCTTCAAATAGTTTGGTCAGGGCATCAAACATAGCTTTCGGTGTCTTTAGGGAGGACACCTGTGGTATGAGGTGATCCTTGATTGAATCAGCAATAATACTCGTAGCCATGACCAATTTCTTCTTGTGTAAGGCCTTAGCCTCATCTCCCTTTGGAACTAGAACCTCTTCAGTGATGTAAGAGTCCAACTCATTTTCGTCCAGGACCAGCAAGATCCTATACTTCAAAGCTTAGAAGTTATTATCTCCCTCAAGATTTTCATTAAGATTGGTATGATGAGACATATTAACAGAGAACCTCAAATGGAAATAGAAAAAATTTAGATATTACCAGGTTAAGATGTTGAAACTGGATATGGAGCTTAATTTCTATAGTGCTGGTTCAGGAGCAGATTAGGGTTTGACTTTCTTGGAGTTCTACCCAACCAAAAAATTTGATCTTGATCTGTAAACTTCAATTTTGAGGAGGAGATCAATCCAGGCCTAGGCTCACTCAAAAATTCCACTTCTGTGGAAAGCTCTAATTTCTGGTAGCAGTGTCGAGTCAAAAACTGAAAATGCTCAGAATCAAATTCTGCTTCGATAGAAAGATGCGCCCTAGAGAGTAGAGTCAGCCCAACCTTCTTTTGCTGAAAATTTGTGGAGAGGGATCCAAAAAATAGGAAGCTCTAGTTTCCACAGCTACACAGTGTCTTCTTCTTAGGTTAGCTCTGATACCATGTTAGATTTTTATCATTCAAGATAGCATTATCTTAGGATCTTTAACTGTGAGAATAATAAGCACATCAATCAAACATAAGAGACAATTGACACAAAGATTTTCCTCGGGGAAACCATAAAGGAGAAAACCATGCAACTTCCTCAGAGATAGAATCAGCACCAAAAGTAAAACCCCAAAACAATGACATGATCTCCCGATAGCAGTAGTCTCTCTCTCTCTTGTCCCAACAACTTCTTCTCTCTCAGTTATGCACTACAACTGAGTGTGAGTGAGTGTATGATAAATAGAGAGTCTCACTCTCTATTTATACTAATTTCTGACTTGACAATAACTCACTAGGGCCGACTTCTCTAGGAGAGTCTAATAAACCTAGGGCCCCACAACTGCAGGGACTTTAGCCCTTGATCAATAAGGAGGGTTACCCACAATGACTTTACATGACTTGTTTACATTATTGAATCTCTCGATAGAAACATCGGGGTATGACATGACTCAATTACATTATAGATACTTCCCGGAATAAACATTGGGGTACAATACATAAAATATACAAGTGAATACATTCCAAAGTTACAATTACATCAACATCATGGAGGATGAATCCTGATATTGTACATCTAATAAAGAATATTTTCCTTGTTGAGAGGGAGTGTTGCAATTTGTGCAACTTCAAAAGTTATTATTATTGTACTTGTATTGTATTTCCTTATACCTCCTATGGGAGATTATACTCATGTATTTATTCATGTAAACCCTAGAAAGAATCAATGTAAATCTTGGGGAAATAATCGAAAAGAAAAGAATAAAATAAAATTATTTTGTATTTCCCTAAGGTAGGTCATCCCTAGTAAATTTTCACTTGGAAAATGAGCATAAATTGGAGGCGCCCCTCATTAATTCATCCACACACAACAAGTTGCTCCAGCAGAAAGGTGTGCTACTGTAGTAAAGGATATTGTTTTCTGGGGTTGTATCTTAGAGATATATTCTCTCTCTTTTTCTTCTTCTCTCTACTCTCAGTTTCTATTATCTCTATATTAAGGTTTTCTAGGTTTTTCCCGATTGGGTTTCCCAGGATAAATTATTTTGATCTTTGTTTATGTGCTTTGTATTTCTTCTAGAGATCCTATTGTTTTTTTGAAATTAATTTATACTGCTATACTCTTTTTAAAACTAACACAATGGAATCTCAACACTTATGAATGGCATCATATATCAACATAAAATTAGTCATTTTGATGCGCATAAGTGGAATTTCACATGAACAATCAAACATTCTGATTTTGAAAAATTTCAAGAGATTTGGATAAATGTATATCTAATTTTTCTACTAGAATTAGACTTGAGAATGATGGAAGCTTTACCAAATCAGTTCACCTAGGAAGTGCTTGACCGAATTAAAGAAACACTAGACAGAAACATCAGAACCCTTCTGTGCAAATGATTATATCAAGCTGATTTTTCGTGGTTGCAAACTCGTCCAAAACCATGATCTGCAAATACCAAGTTCTAAGTGTCGAATTCTCATCACCAACATCTAAGCAATAAATCCTCACAAGAGCCTATAGAATATCACATATGCACTACACATCAAATCCATGTGAGGTTTTGTAGAAGGATGAAGAGAGGACTCTTTGAATGAAATAAAAGGTATGAACGTTAGCCTCAAGTATTTACTCTACTTTTTAACTTAGATTGCATTTTAGATTTCTTGAAATTATTTCTTCTACTTGAGGAATCCACTATAATTACACTACATCAGATTTACTGAGAATCCAAAATGTGCATGTTTTAAAATAAAAGTAATATAAATCATTGAGATTTTGATGTTTTATCAACACTTTGCTATTATGTTCCTGTATATATGATTGTGAAGTGTTGTGAACATCTCCTTTTTGTAAAACTAATAAAATATGAAATGATTCAGATTGAGGATTGATATGAATTATTAACATCAATGTTACCTAATGAGTTCCAAAAGTTGAAATATATGCCTAATGATCCACGAACTGAAGGAGCTAAGATAGTGGATGATGATGGAAGGGGCCAGAATGGTAGATGATGATGGAAGGGTCCATGCAGCAGTGTTAGCTGCATCTACATCAAAAGAAAATACCTCATCGAAAGAATCATTTTCTCTATCAACTTCAACAACATCTTTATGTAGATAGAGAGTTGTTTGATTGGTGGAAGAGGAGGATCTAATAGATAGTCAAGAGGAAAAATTATGTGCCACATATAGGTTCCTTCTATGTGTGGAAGCGCATAGCTTATGTGTGGCAACAAACTAGTGCCACATTGCAACCACAAGGTGGTGCAACAAGGACAATTAGCAAAATTGTGGAGAGTGTAAATTAATTGTCTAATAACATTTAATATTAGAACTAACTCTACAAGTAATGCTAGATTAATTTATGGCGTTATTGGCTTCAATAAAAATGTATTGAATGATATTTATTTTAACCAATATTTTTGAAAATAATGGTCACTATGCCTCGAGATGAGGCCAAATAAGAGAACAAAGTGACTAATTGGTTAACATTATTTTTAAAATTATGTATATCGAATCCTCGATTAAAGGGTTATCGTGCTATGAAATGAGAAAACTTAGAATAAGTGTTTAAATTTATTTTGGTTTTTGTGACATGCTAATTGAAACGGTGACAAGCTAAATCATAGAGTCCCTGCCATCCTGAAAGGTGTATTCAAATGCTAATTTTGTAAAATTATTATAGAGTAGTACTTGTTTGTTTTAATCTAACTCTGAATTTGATTTGTTGCACACAAGTTTGATTTGTTGAAAAATAGTGTGCTTTGGCTCAATTTTGACAAATATAGGTACATATAAGGTTCTAGGTCATGGACAATCCTATGTCACGTTGCTTTGTGTCCACTTTTACATTAATATAGTATTATTTTAATGTTAGTATAAAAATGTAATAGTTTAAATAAAATGTTTTGATCATTTTTTAATTTACTTAAACAAGTTCAATTATAAGAAACCATCTAGGAAGTGTCAAATGAGAAAAATACAAAAAATGAGAAGATGGCTATAGGGTAATGTAACATGTATATTGTTGAGATATAAAGAACTAGTTTGAAGCCACAAATGCTAGCTTTTGGCATTTGGCCCGTTTCCAAGGTAAATAATGTCCCTATATGTGATGAATTTCCTCTATGTGTTGCATGTTTGCTATGTTAGTTTGTGTATGTTATCTATGGAGGCTATTATGTATTTCTAATGAAGTCTATTATATATCCCTAATGGATGCTAGTTATTATTAATAATATTTATAATGAATATTGTAGTTTCACTCTATTATTTGTAGGGATTTTTTAATTTGTTTTTTTAAGCTTGGCCATTGTGAGGCAAGACAACAAGACCATGGTTTCTCCATGTTCTTCAATCCTTCTTGAAAATATTATGATATTTCTAGGAATATATTGGAGCGGTATGATGGCCATACAAGCCATATGAATTGTTGGGTTGTGTCATGTCTCTCTTAGGGATATACACTCCTTGATTTAGCATCTTACCTCTTAACTAGCAATTTCCCTCCTTGTTGGGCGACTTTGCTTCCTTGCTAGGCATATATTCCCTTGAGTTAAAGGTATTTTTGTTGTTGGGAATCTTACTCTCTTTTGTTAAGTGTGCTTATTAGAGTGTAATCCTTGGTCGACTGTGTTTATTGGAGTGGATTCCTTGGTTGGGTGTCTATCTTCTTGAATTGAAATTCCCCTCCTTGTTGAGCGACTTTACTTTGCTGTTAGGAATACATTCTCTTGATTTTACTATATCTTTGTTGGTAGGAACATCACTTTCTTTACTTGGGTTTGTTTGTTGGAGTGTAATTGTCGGTTGGAATGTTAGACCATCAAAACAACTTGAGCCTCTACTTTCTCACCCCTCCATGTATTTGTTTTCGTTATTGTGAACTAAGTTGGCTTAGAGATATTATAGTTTAAATGGAATGAGCATGTTTCAAAACTGCCTTTTTCGATTTCCATCGATTAAATGACGTTATTTAATTATCATAATACACATGTCTAATGGATGAGCATATTCTTAATGATTTAGTTGATGGGAATTAAAAGAATAAGAGTAGGACATTTATATTTTTATAAGTGTGAAATGTGTGAGTTTTGGATGATACTTGAGTATATAAAAATGAGAGGTATGAGTGGTGTTTTATTAAGTTAAGTATTTTTTTCTGCACATAGATACACTAGACAATTTGAGCACATGATTATATAATTTTTTTTACCACCTTATCTCATACCCTTAACCAACACTTGTAGGAATTAATGGAGGTTGAAAAATTCTCAGAGATACATGTTAGTGAAATGAAAATGATATAATCCCAAGGTTGAATAAACTTGGTGAGACCCATATGGTAAACACATGTTGACAAAAAATATGCAGTATGGTCAATAAGGCAATGGCAGCATGAACCGAGGGTGTTTAGAAACCTGTAGTCATTTGGAGTAGCTGTACTCAACAGGTTTATCGACTTCGTTGGCCTATTGAATCTAATTTATCTTAAACCAACTAAAAGGCAAAACAATCTAATTAAATAAAGATAAAAAATAAACTAATCTAAACAAATTAAAACACTAAAATAATCCTAAATAAGTATATACAATATATATATACAAGTTACAAAGATGCTTCTTGGCAAGTCCCAAGAATGACTTAAAGAGTTGCGACTTAGAGAGCTACAAAGTGTGTAATGCACTAATACATGTTAATTAAATTAATAAACTAAAATTAAACCTATAATATGGGGAGTCAAATAATTAAATTGGAGAATTTAATTTACATTTTAAACCTTCAAAATAAAAAAATAACAAAATACATTGCATTATTCAATTACAAAAAATTTAAATATATCAAAATCTAAGGCTGACCAAAATAAGAAATTCATAATGATTAGCTTAATATTTTGATTCTGCAAGTTAAACATATTTACAGTGCACAGATCAAATTAAAAAATAATTTAAATTCTTCTCAAAGGCATTTTTAAAGAATTTAAATTGCAAAAGATTTCTGAAAAAAACTAATGAAATCGCAGTTCACAATTAATTCAAATTTTACTGAAAGAATGATGAATGGAAGAATATAAAAAATGATTTTATTCATACTGTTGAAGATATTCTCACAAAAGTTTATAAAAACTATAGAATTCCATTACATTACTTCTCCGAAAAAGATGATCTATAAACTACAAACGACACTTTCTTATTTGAGTCTTCTTCAAATGATAATTACAAAAAATAATAAGACAAAAGAGAACTAAAAGCATTGAATGTCATTTTTTTTTCAAAGATTGCTTCCCCCTATACAATCGAATTGTTGTCCTTTTTAATATGCAATGGAATCCTCTATTCGCTGGATAAACTAATAAGATCTAACTGAAATGGCATCTGTGGAAATTATGGTTGAGCTTTGTTCTTTCAAACTTTATATGTGAAATAGTCGAGTACTCGAAATCAATAAAACATTCATACATATAATAAATCACACATAACATAGTATGTACCCTGGGGAAAACCATCAAAACAATGACGGAAAAAAACCTTAGGAAATCTCCTAAGTAAAATAATGATAGATAATAGAGAATGCCTTTCACAATAAAAAATTGCATTCGACACCCCATGTGCAAGATAAGAGAGAATCAACACCCTAGGTTTTATCATTCAGTAAGAGAGAATAAGAGGGATTAGAGGATCCAATTGTATGTCGTGCACACAATTCAATTCACTATTTTTGCACTAATCAATTTCTGGTTCCTGCACTAGGTAATTTTTAGTTCATGTACTAATCAATTTGCAGTTCTTGCACTAGTCCACCATCCATTTTCCCATCCTGCACTAATGCACCAAACTAGTTCACCAATTCACGGTTTTAACACTATGAGGCAAACCCTACACATCAAATCCACCTTTTTTCCTTGGTTGCATCAAAAATTATTAACCATAATGAATTGTTGGCTCAATGAAGGTACATACATTTCTTTATTGAGTGTCTTTAGATGGAACTCAAACTTCAACTCGAGACTTAAGCAATTAGGTAAATATCTAACTGAAGTGTCGTAACTTAAGTATAATTCTTTAACTTAATATTAATTAACTAACTGCACTTTTAAAGTTTATCAATACAAATATCATAAAGTACAAATGTTTTTAAAAACAATATACACCTGACTAAAGTAGTGCATTTATTTTAGAACTTTTATATAATTCCAAATAAACAATAGCAACATGGTGGGAGCTTTACACCTAGTTGTTAACAGAGTTTTTGTTAATAAGATGTAAATATAGCTAAATAATTTTATCTCTTTTTTATTTAAAAATAATATTATTTTAAATTAATTATTAAGCAATGATAAAAAAACTATTTTAAATTTTAACAATTTTATAAAAAAATTAAATTTTAAAAAAATTAAATTAAATTTATAATTTTAATAATTTTTACCAAATGCCAAGTTAATAAAAATTAGTCTAAAAAGACAATTTCAAATTTCTATAATTTTATAAAGTTTTTTCTAATTTCAAAACCATTAAATGAAAATTTTAAAAGTTCACACAAAGTGAGCTGTTATGAGAAAGTGAACTAGAACTTTTCAGAGTGAGCTGTTAAGAAAAAGTCAACTAAAAAAATTGATCCACTAAGCCATTAGTAAAAAGTCAACTAAGTTCAACAAATTTAAGATCATCCCTTTTAAGATCTACGAGTTTCTTAAAAGATCAGACACTATAAACCAACCACAACCACAACCACAAATCTACCTCACTTATAATCACTTCATACAACTTACAACTTACAACTTCTTTACTTCATACAACTTACAACTTCTTTACTTCTCCATGAATGCCGCAGATAAAGCTTATAATCACAGGAATCTCTTACCTGCTGATTTTGTCATTTTCCATTGGAAATGGAGAATATATTGTATGCATAAAACCAACACTAACTACTGATCATGGCGGGATGGCCATGGTGATCTGTTGCTCCTTAAAGCAGTAAATGACTGCAACTTTTTCTGCACCTAATGTATTTGAAGTCATCTATTTCTAGATCGTATTATGCAATCCTACATTTAAACCATTTATTACCTATTTAAATTATTTCATTCCAAAATTATGTCTTAGTCTGTATTTACGAACCTAAATGAAGTATGGATCTCTAACCTTGCTAGGAATAATCTACCTTTATCTGATTTAAACCACAGTATGGATCCATAAAAAATTATAAGTATATATTGATAGAGTACTATTCAAATTATATACAAACATAAGTATTTAGGATATAATTCATGTTTATAGTATAGATCTGCATTTTTCAATATATATGAATGGATTCCAATTAAATATATTAACATTATACAACTCATAAATTCCCAAGTAAAGTATTCAAATCGAATAAGGTACATAACTAATCGTTAAGTACAATGCTGCTATCATAAGTTACCTATACAGAAATAATCAAATTAACTTTGAAACAGATCCCTTAATCCAATAAGTAAGGTTGCAGAGATCATGGAATCGAATCTCTTAAAGGTAATTACTTAGCAGTCCTGTGATAAAATAAATCATAGTTTTATAATAATACAACTATGAAATCACTTTCTTCCCTAAGTTATAAGTTAACTACAAATCAAAGATCCACATTCTATATCCCAACAATTATGCAATAATTACATTATTGTTTTCATGCACCGAAGTAATCAAATTAACGCTTGAATAGATCTCACAGTCAATATAGAGAAATTATGGATGCATGATTACAATCGATTTGAATCAAATCATAAAGTTTAACTAATAAAGAGACATTCACATGCTAAACTACATCACGAAGATCGTGGGATCGAATCTCCTTATAGTAATTAACGAAATTACAGAGTTGTGAAAACAAACATATGGATCGCAGATCCTATTGTTTTAGCATCCTCAAAATTTGCACATGATAGTAAATAAATAAACAAAAACTAAATCTAGGACTGACTTATATGCTAGATAGCACAACTACTATCACGACATTGAAAGCTTAGTCACCAAGACTGATATTGCTATCATCGATAGCCGAGTAATGAAACACAAAAACCTTAAATTTAGTTTAATATATCACAGACCCTATGGGTTGTGTCAATAAATACAACCAACATCATAATTACAGGGTCGTAATTCCACATCGTGGCTACCCTTAATTTATACAGAGGAAAAGCCTCATTAAAGCATACATTTATAACCATCGTGTTCATCACATGATCCCAGCACTCATTTATTTTAAAGGTGCAACCATAAAACATTGATGTAAAGTTTTCCCATGACCGTAATACCATAAAAAACGGAAGCTGAAGGGTTTACCATAAATAAACACATAAACAAATATACATAGTGAATATAACAAAACAATACTTGGATATTACACAGCCAAAGTACGACATTCCTTTATTTTAACCAACATGAATATATATATATATATATATATAAGAGTGGCTGTAAGACCATTGTGGATGGATTCCACAGTAAAATCCAAATATCAATGTTAAAAATAGTATGGGAATAAGACCCGTCAAGAGCACCGAAACCCTACCAAGGTATAAACTAAAATACTACATTACATTACAGTGTCGAGACGTCACAACCCGCTAAGGGCTTATAAAAACATTTACAAAAGTTCAAACCAAAACAGTTATCTTGTTAAGCAATGCAGCTATCATTGGATCCATCACGAACTCTGCCCAACGTGACCTGCAACAACTATAGTGTTGGGTCATTATGGCTTCATTTTTCTAAAAAATAAAAAACAAAGTTTAAAGTAGGGTTGAGTGTAAACATTACCCGGGCGTTTGGAAATGCGGGCCTAGGAGGAGATGACCCTATCGCCTCCCTCTCTAGTGTCAAACCTTGCAAATTTTTCCTTTGCAGTCAGATCAACATGAAATTTAAATTTTTTAAACCCAATAATAAACTAAAAAAGGATTAAAACCCTTAGCTTGGAATTTGGAAACGAGGGCCAGGGGTCGGATCCTCTTAGCACCCTTATCCCTCCGCAACCTTCTTTCGCTGAAAACATATTAGTAAAAGAAAACTGGAACAATCCACTACAAACCCAGTAAAATGCAGAGTTAAAGTATAAAGTCAATGCTTACCTGTTGAAGCAGATCGTTCGCATGTTGGGAGCATTGGCAGGCTTGTTGGAGGTCCAATTTTTATGGAAAGCCGATTAGGAAGACTCGGGAATAGAGTTTACCTCAGAGAGAACTAGAAAAATGCCATTAACATAGTGGAAACATATTAAATTCAACACAGAGTAGAGCTCAACCCTAAACCGACTTCTGATAAGAAACAACACCAAATGAGAACTCAAACAGAGTAAAATCTCATTTACAAACCATACGAAACCTTAACAATCTCACCATCTAGGAGTAAGGTAGAGATCTACCCTCATGTCACCTCGTAGGCATGGCTGTGCTTCCAACTTGCTGTCAGGACAAGTTCTAAAGGTAAAAATGAGTACCACTTTAATGCATGGTCAAATCATTACAAAACCAAATCATTATGAATCCAAACCGTGGATATTGTTTAATTTCCAACCGTATAACTTATATTGTGGAACCTTGGAGCATAACAAATATTATAACATGGAAAACCTTATAACATGACAACCAAACTTTGCATCCAATACCACACCACGTGAAACCACAAGAATTATGTATCATTATATACATATATGCTAGAACCTTCGTGGTGATAGAAATTTCGTATATAATTCCATCGTGGGTTACACTAAGGTCCATACCCCTTTCCACTATAACCATAGCCACATGAAAACCCCATGTTAAACCTTATGGTATGTGCAGGCAAGTGCACTACATTAACCTATGCCGAGAAACTTCAGGGTTATAACAAGGTCCACAACCTTCACACCATAACCATGCACTATAAACCATAGTGTTATATATTTTACAAAGACCGTCGATTATCATAGCATAGTATTGATTCATGCTTTAAATATTTGTAAAACCTTACGATATAGTATTTATACCATGAACTTTAAGGACCATAAAGAAATGAATTAAGGCCAAAACATGTAGTATCATGCCAACATTAAGTATGTAAATCCTCACCTTTTATTGATAACATGAGGTCACCGTATGGAGAACCATACACTTACAAACCCTAAGCTTCTCACGCTTAAGGGAAGGTATTTACACACATAATATAAACTATGGTAAGGGCAAGGCCTTAAAAATATAATGCAATCGATGGGCTCAGGTGAAGACCATGAATAGTCTCCCATGCCTTAGGCTAGTTCAACCTATTATAAATATAAATAAATAAGGAACATGTATAAAAAAAAGTAGATCACCTACGTAGACATGGTTGAAGGTTTGAGAAGGAACTAGCCATTGTAATCATTAGCGAAACCTGTCGTAACCAATAGGACAAAGATATTAAAAATAGCACAAGAAAAACATAGAAATCTGCTAAGTAAATGTAAAAGTACTAATGCATGTAAAAAAAAATTATTTATGATTTTAGGTGTGTTACATAATGGTATCAGAGAATGGTTACAATACTAGGATTGAACCGGTTAAATAGTAGAACTGTTATAGAAAATAGAAAACTACTTCTACCTATTTTGGTTAAATTCCCCTATAAACAACAAAGAGAAGAATAACTGTATTTTGTAGGAAACATGGCAGATGTAGAGATGTCTATAAAAGAGGAACGTCACCCAAAAAATCCTTTAAATAATGAAGACGGTAATTTAAGGGAAGGAGAAATTTGTGTAGACTTAAACGATAGTTAAGATAATAAATCTGAACTAAAAAGAACTATCAAAGAGTTAAGGTATGAATTAAGAAAAGTTAAAGAATATAAGAGTGAATTCTAAAGGCCCAATAATAAATAAATGATATTCTATTTGTTAATATCCACAATGATGAAAAAGAAAAAAATAAGGAATCTGAACAAGAAATACCTAAAACTGCACCTTACAAATGTAAGGGAAGAAAGCTGGAATTTTCCAGCCAGAAACCTGACACTTCCAGTGAAGAGTCACTTAAAAATCACAAAAAACAACAAGAGTCAAAGTGAAAGTAGTGACAATAACAAAAAGAAAAAGGAACACAAACCCTATCAGGAAATCTCTCGGAGTTTAAGAAAATTAAACCACCAATGTTTAATGGGGAAACTGAGAAGGGAAAAGAGGCAGAAGCCCAATTTTTTGGAATGAAAAAAGTATGTCCAGATATACAACAACTCTAACGAATTAAAGGATAAAATGACCATATATAATATGAATGGAAATGAATATATATGGTGGAAAGACATAAACAAGGTTAAGGGGATAATTGAGAGATATGTAACTTGGAAAACATTTAAAAATATATTTAAAAGAAAGTACTTATCAGAATAATATTATGAAGAAAAGGCCAAATAATTTTATGAACTAAGGCTAGGAGCCATGATGATGAAGGAACTCTGCAGTAAGTTTTTAAGCCTTCTTCGTTACGTTCCTCACATAATTGACGAAAAACCCAAAATACAAAGGTTTCTCTTTTTTTTTCCTATCATTTCAAAGAACGGATTGAGTATGACAATCCAAAGATGCCAGAGGAAGCGATGATAAAGGAAAACTTATGTTACGACCAAAACAAAAATAAAAGGGAAATGTACCAACCTGGAAGAATAAAAGGCCAAATAATTTTGATCCAAGAAAGAAGCATAATAAGTTCTGTAAAAACACAAGAAATAACTATATGGTATATTAGGGTAATAACTACAAAGGATTTAAACCTCATAATTCTACAGTAAAAGAACCTTCTACTGGTCTTAACAAGAATCCAACACAAAAAGAACCCTTAAAATGTTGGGAGTGTGGAGGGACACACTACTTTAGAGACTGCCCAGTAAAAAAAAGAATTTTAGTGTTCACTCTATCCAAGAAGCAGTTACAGTTAGGGACATGGAAAGGAGCATGCCTAGAATTTGTGTTGCATTGGAAAACTGTCAAGCAGATCACCAGAATTCTATGGTTGAAATTGAAGGTATGATAAACAATCAACCAATCTCTATTTTAATTGATCCAAGTGCAATCCTGAGTTACATATCACCTAGAATAATTTAATTATGTAAATTAGTACCGAAAAAGTTTGATAAGTCGTGGATAGTATAGTTAGCCATCGGTACAAAACAAAAATTTACTAGTCTTGTTAGAAATTGTAAATTGATGATGAATGATTTCGTTAAACGCATGTTTATTTAAATATTTTTCCTTTAGGATCCTATGATTTGTTAATAGGAATGGATTGGTTAGAAGATCATAAAGTGGTGCTAAACTATTTTGATAAAACCTTTACATGTACTAATGATATTGGAAACAATATAAAAGTAAAAGGGGTCCCTAGGAAGGTTACAATCAGAGAAATTTTTGCGTTATAAATGAAATATTAGTAAGAAAATGATATAAAGTGTTTGTTGTCTATATAATGAAGGATAATGAAAATGACAATAAACTGAAACTAGAAGAAATACCAATCTTGAAGGAGTTTGAAGACATCTTTTTGGAAGAAGTCCCTGTACTTCCTCTGAAAAGAGACATTGACTTCACAATCGATCTAACTTACCTAGAGAGGTACCAACATCGAAGGCTCCTTACCAAATAAATATAATAGAACTTATAGAGTTGAAATCACAACTACAACAGTTAATTGATAAAAAGGACATTTGACCTAGTGTCTCTCCCTGGGGAGCACCGATCTTGTTTGTGAAAAAGGACAAAACTCTAATATTATGTCTAGATTACTGACCGTTAAATTAAATGACTATTAAGAACCGATACCCACTCCCTTGGATAGATGATCTATTTGATCAATTATATAGAGCAACTATCTTTTCAAAGATAGACTTAAGGTCTCGTTATCATCAAGTACGAATAAAAGATGAGGATATCTCTAAAATGACATTCAGGACCTGTTATGGTTACTACAAGTTTGTTGTAATGCCTTTTCGGTTGACAAACACACCTATTGCATTCATGTGTTTAAAGAAAAACATCCTAGGTAACTACTTAGATTAGTTTGTGGTTGTCTTCATCGACAACATACTAATCTACTCTAAAAACAAACAAGAACATAAGGAACATTTAAGGATAATTCTACAAGTACTAAGAGAACAACAACTTTATGTAAAATTCAGTAAATGTGATTTCTTCAAAGATAAGATTCAATACCTCAAACACGTAGTGTCCAAGGATGGAATTTCGGTCGATCTCGAAAAAATAAAGGTCATCATTGAATGGTCGGTTCCTAAGAATGTAACTGACATCAAATCATTTATGGGGATTACTGGATACTACTGGAAGTTCATCGAAGGATTTTCTAATATTTCCTACCCCATAACTTCATTATAGAAGAAAGGTAAAAAGTTTGTATGGACTAAAAAATGCATGGAAATCTTTAACAAAATAAAACATCTATTAACAGTCACCCCTATCCTAAAGATTGATGATCCATTCAAGGATTTCGTCGTATGTATCGACGCTTGGAAGGAAGGTCTAGGCGGATTTTTATTACAACAAAACTATGTTGTGGCATATGAATCTAGGAAATTAAAAGAACATGAGAAAAACTATGCGACACATGATCTAGAACTTGTTTCCATAATCTACGCCTTAAAAATGTGGTAACATTACCTAATTGGGAGGAAATTTATACTTATGTCTAATAACATAAGCATTAAATATTTATTCGATCAACAAAATTTGAATGCGAGACAAGCAATATGGTTGTCCTTTTCAAGCGGATATGATTTCAAAATAAAACATATAAAAGGAAAAGAAAATAAAGTGGTGGATGCTCTAAGTCGTCATGAAAATTTACTGTTTGCAGGAAGTAGCTATGAATTTGATCTAGAAAATTCTAAGCATGGAAAAATCTAATAGGGAATATCATATTCTAAAAGAAAAGACTGCTAAAAATGAACAAAACCAAGTAAAAACATATTTCAACCTAATTAAACAAGGATTGTTACTGCATAAAAACAGGTTGCACATACCAAACATAACATAAATTAACTTACAATTACGAATGAGCTCCATAAACAACCGTATTTCCGGCATCCTGGATACCAGAAAATGATCACTATGATCAAAAAGGATTTCTTCTGGCCAAACATGAAGAAAGAAGTGGCAGAATACTTATCTCATTGTCTTGAATGTCAGCAAGTTAAGGAAAAACATCAACATCCATTAGGATTGTTGCATCCGCTACCCATTCTAGAATGGAAGTGGGAAACAATTAGTATGGATTTTATAATAGGCCTACCAAATAATTTTCAACGGCATGATTCAATCATGGTCGTACTCGACAAATTAAGGCTATTCATTTTATTCCTGTTAAATCTACCTATAAAAGTTGTTAACATTTCAAATATTTTCATGAAAGAGATATTCAGTTTACATATATGTGTTCCCCTGATGCAGCAGAAGATCGTGTCTCGGAGCGAATATCTTGAGCTTTCTATGAAGTTGAAAGATTCACCGATTGGAAAAGACGGTGCGAAAATGATGCAAAATCAGTAAGATCTAGCTAATATAACATTGCAAATACAAGACATTAAGAAAGAAAAAGAAATCCATGAGGAATTCTAGTGTACGAGATGAAAAACTGGATCCCATCATAAGGATTCATGTCCATCCTTCCTATATTATCTTGCATCAATAGGATCGAAACCATTAAGTTCACAAGGGACATCATGGTGTTGAGTTTTCCAAGAAAGAGTTCATCATTCAAACGGATTTCTATATTTACAAAATATAGTAAGTATGCCTACTAGCTTATATTGTACATTATATCAATCGACAGGCCATGATGAAAATGACTACAGAGCATACCAATTGCTACAGGATAAGACAAGATACACATATTTAATGAAAAATGATGAGCAGATACAAGTTGAACAAGCTCATGCATAATTCCCTCAACCAAGGGGATACAATACTTTTCTATGATGAGGATTAAGAGGAGGATTTGATGAAGGGAAAGGACAAGTTATTTGATGTAATTATGGATATCCGGTACATTATGCTAGATATTGTAGTGATCCTACATCGACATGTTCATATTGTAACGTGTTGGATCATACTATTGAAGAGTGTCCATAGCTTATTTCTAAGAGGCAGGCTAGAATGAAAAGGAACAATAACCAACCTTCAAATGCAAATCAGAATGTTCAGAATATTTCTTCCAAGCTCCATAAATATAATATTCTTAAATTAACAAGGGGTACTGTTGTGATTGGAGATGATCAAGGAGAACCATGGGTAAATCCAAGAGTTTGACTTGCAACAAAAGAGAAAGCACGATTCAAAATCCATAAGGAAAAAGGTGTATTTTTTTATGCATGAAATGAGTTTATGGACATAAATCATGCTTTGACATCTACTAGTTTTCCAGTGCTTGATGATAGACCAAACCTTGATATGACCCCATGTTTTCACCAGTCACTTCAAAGGAAGCTGACGAAAAAGTTAAGCAATTTGAAAAAATTCTTCAGGAGTTGCTTAGCAGTTGTAGATGATAAAGATGCTCTAGAAGAGCTATCAAATCTAATAGAAGAACCACAACCAAGTCCATGACCAGAGAAAAAATTTAATTATATTTATATAAGAATGAAAATTGGTCCAAAGTTACGTATAAATGCTCAGATAGGTGACTATGATATGGATTTTATCATTCTTGATTTGGGGTCAGATGTTAACATCCTAACAAGGAAAAAATGGGAAAGCATGGAAAATATCAAGGATGGTATGGTCTCTTGTTCAACTGTAGTTATCCAATTAGTTGAATGTTCTTCCTATTGGTAGATTACCATGGGTTCCTATTGAGGCGAAAGGATTGCAAACCTACGCAGATTTTGTGTTAATTGATATTGTCGATGATACAAATCTATATCCATCACTTTTGGGAATCAACTGGGCTATCAAGAATCATACAATCATAAATTTCAAGAAGATAATATTATCATTTGAATATTCATAAATACGAGTAGTCACTCCAATCGATCCTTTGTAGTAAAGCTATATGTCGAGATAGTGAAGGGTGAAGGTCAAGAAGGATACCTTGATAGTATTTACAATATTTCATTTTCAATGGATGACTACATCAATATGACAAGTGATGGTAAATTAAGTTGATAAAGTATTAGTTCCTGCTCATTAGACTCTGGAGAAGCTTTGAAGAATTGAAAAAAATGACTACATGAAGTATTGAAGCAAAAATTAGAGAGCATCATGAATTATCTACGACGAGTAGGTATTAAGGTACATGATCTACCTACTTATGAATGGTTAGCTAATATAGATACATTTATCATAGAATTTGAAGACAAGGTACTAGAACCTCAACGATTTCTATCCCTGGACATTTTGTTGAAAGCTACACCCTATAGGTGGTGGGATGTTAAAAAACAATCTATTTCAGAATGGTCCCAATGTTAAAAGCTATTATAAATTAGATTCAGTGAAAATATTTCTTATACTAGAAAAAAATATACAGGATTGAAACATCCTGTAGACCACATTGAAAATTTTGCACGACATGGAGGGTGTTTCCTCGACAGGAATGGGTTGACCTGTTCATACATACTCTAGACATGATACCAAGAAATTAGTATACTAGATCGAGGAGGACCAACAATGGTTTTGGGGTTGGACGACATGTAGTTGTCGCATGCAAATGGGGGTTGGTAGGGATAAATTCCGACAGTAGGAGTAGTCACGGGAATGGTGTGAATAGTAGGAATGGTGGTAGAAGGGCCAATTCCCCCATGCATATATTAAGGTATAGTGTGAACCATGGTGGATAGAGTGGGGCCATCACTAGTGGGTAGTGTACCTGCAGCAGTGGGTGCAGTGGCGAGGGGCCCACTATGACCAAGACCTATAGGTTTGGAAGAAGGGATACCTGGTATGATGGGTGGAGAGGTCACAAGTCCACTATCAACCATTCCCCCCTGGAAGGGATTGGGAGGTGCACCAACCATGGGGATATATGGGGTGGTGAACAATGTAGGTTCAGATTGATAGGAATCCGAATCAAAATTAGATGCGGTGTATGGATTTGAAGGTGGTGAATGAAACCGAATATGGATCTGACGATGTTAGTTCAAGGAACCAAACTGAGGGGTATTCCCCCCAGGTCTCTGTGAGTAGTGTGGTGGAGAAATGGCGGTGTGATGGTGTGCTATATAATGAATGAAGGGTCAAAGGTGTCAAACACAAGCTCAAAAGTCAAACTACAACTGAGTTTTAATCAGGAGAGCTAGTAAATGGTGGAACGCAAGACAAAAACAAGCTCTAAAACCATACTGGAATAACACATCACAATAGGTGAGTCTACAACAAAGCGACCATAAATCCAACAAGAAGCACTACTTATAAAGAAAAAGACGCACTCACCTATCGGGTATAAATGAAAGAAAGCTCATAGCTACAAGATCGAAACCCCTCACAAATCATATTGTTTGACTGTGGATGTTCAAATCCACAGTAAAACAATACAAAATTGAAGAAACAAAGGTTAATAGAATCCTACAACTGAGAGGGATCTCGGGTAAAAGAGTCGTAATAGACTAGAAACTAGGCTACCTCATTCAAGAGACATCTAGGATGGTTTCTTGGCACTTCATCCCTTTGGTCCTCGACACCTGATATGGTCCTTGGCATGAACAATGGTGACTATGAAGGGTTATTCTTCAGTACATAATGGGGTGTGGTATTCCAGCTTGACTTCTAGAACCCCTTCGTTGTGTGTTACCCCTGCGGAGTGGGAGTTCCCCCCGATAATCTAGTTGTGACCGTGCCAACAAATACTAGAGGATTTTTGTGCCCCAGAGGACAAAAACTATGTATTAGATGTAAGTGACAAAGGGGTGTTATTTGGATGTCTATTCCCAGTGTCCTAACTTAACTACAATATTGTTTTAGTACTCAAATGAGGTTACAATGTTGGTTGAGTTAAGATAAACTTTAGGCTCAGCTTGGGATCATGAATCAAGCGCTTTACTTTAGGGTGTGAGATGTGTGCACAAGTGATGTGTAATTTATAAATCCTACTTCTCTCACTGTCTAGACACAAATGCAGAAAAATAAATAACAGTAAATATTTTTCAAAACAATTAATTCTTCCAGAAAACAAAACGTACACAAGTAAATGAGCCCATAAGAAACTTCATAGGCTGTAGGAAACACACAGGGGGTATCAACTACCAATATTGACTAAGGGGGCTCACATACAAGAAAAATAGGACCGCAAAACAAACCAAGTAGATGTAGGCAATCAGATATGGAAGGAAGCATTCAGGTAAGGGGTATAACATAGATAGGGGATCTAGAAAGGGTCTCAAACACCTCAAAGAGATGGAAAAAAAATGCAGTTTGCACCTGTCGATGGAACAGGTGTGTTTGGGGTCGCACATAACTATAAAATAGTCATGACCAGGATGTAAAATCAGTAGAAAGACTCAAGTTGCACAAAATAGGGGTTTCCGCGTGACTAGTCACACTAAGCTAGGTCATAGTAGTGATCAAGATCGCTTCGAAATCCTGGAAAAGTGCGATCTGGATTTTTGGTCCAGGTCACACTTATCAGGGCAAAAGGAACGACCTAGGTCATGATTAAGGTGTGATCTGGGTCACAACTTTCTACTGGATAGGTGGGATCCGATCGTAACTAAAGGATTTTTAATAAAAAATTGTTGGCATTGGTCAAGGGGGGGCAGACATTGTGACAAGACTAGTTCGTATCTGTCATAAGGGAGTCAGATCTATGACGTATGAGTGTACCCAAATAGAAAAAACTAGTAAAAATAGATATCCAAGGGGATCGAGCCAGCGAAGTCACCAACACTATAGTGGTGATCTATCCCATACTACGTGCAAAAGAACCTACCTTAAATCAACCAGATATAAGGGTAGAATTCATGGTGCAAGGGATTTCTCAACCTTAACTTACAACAAGAAATAACAAGAATTTTATATTTTTTATCTAACTAATACAACAAAATAATAGAAATACCTTTAAATTGGGCCACTGCACTCATTTGAGGAAATGGTCTATAGGCTCCCACGATCATGGTATCCATTTATCTCCAACAAGGGGTTATCACCAGGAAATGGATCAAGGTTTATACAGAGAGAACTCAAGGTGCAACATCAGATAGTGTGGCAAAAGATGTGGGAAGTGAGGAATTATGGAAAAATGAAAGTTCAAAAATTTCTGGAATTAAGGAATGTTTGTGAGGAGACCTTCAGAATGTATTTATAGTATGATCCAAGATTTTCTTACCCATGGCATTTTATTGTGCATGGTATTTGTCCATGTTTTTTTACCCATTCTTGTTTTAGGGCTTTTGGTCCCTTTTTGGAGAGAGTGGGGTTAAGTTGCAATAAATGCCCAACTTCCCTGTATTTATGGGGGACGGAAGAATAATGTTTTGGAACAATTTTGGTGGAGATTGATTGTGAAGGTCTAAATGGAGGGAATAATGATGGGACTATGATGTATAATTATGGTTTGGCCATAGAGAGCTATGTGGACAATTTTTGGTGTTATCTATTCCCATTAGTTAGATCACCATCAGTCACCCTAGCACCATTTTCCATGATTCAAGGAAGGTTGGGATAATTTACTCACCTAACCTCTTCAGTTAAGTGGTTGTGAACTGTTTTAGTGATTCAAAGTTTCATTAGTGATCTTGTAACATCCCCGACCCTTCGACCAGTGAAGAGGACACTACCTACATGCTATAAATCCGGGCAACTAGTCCCATGAACATACACATAAAAATTGAAATGCTTTGAACTAAAATATGCATACATTATTACCATACAACGGAAGCAAAACCATACATTCAACCATTCAGCATGTTCATTGTAATTCATTATCAAATGTAATTTTAGTGATTTAAACACAAGAATACTTACCTTATGAAGAAGAATGCCCTGCAACTAGCTATGTCGCTGCAATGTTCCACCCAACCATATGCTGGTGTGCTCCTTAATATCTCAACAACACTGCCACCCCCGAGTTGGGCATGATTCCCACAAGGAATAAGGAAACTAAGCAGGCTCACACATAGCCAAATATATGTCAAGACTTAGCCAAGCCAACATGATTGGGTTTATCAGACCAAGAGTACACAACAACACATAACCAAGACAACAAGTTGGGTTTATTAGGTTATCATGAGATGGAAGCACTATCTACTAAGCTAGTGGGCTCACTGAAGAGCTAAGGATGCCTACAACAGAACTAGCTTGACTCGTAGGACATCCACACACACCCAACACAAGGAATCATTCCCTTCTCTGTTGCACAGTCCCTCAGGACATGACTTCCCTTCCAGTGCTATTCAGGGGGTGTAGAGAAGAGAGTCAACCCTCTAGCTCTATCTATGAGGTTCCTGCAAAACACTAGGTTATTCAAGCAGACTCCTTTCCACTCCTACACAGTCCAAAGACTAATTGCATACACAACAATATACTCCATTTCTAGGTAGAGGAGAACAGTTCAGCCATAGAATTAATTGCCATGGAGGGTAAGAAAAACCCACTAACAACAGACCATATCCCAGGGATGTTTTGGCCCTAATGTGGCCAAAAACGAATTCATCAACAACACTCAAGAGGATGTGGTCTCTCCTCAAAATCGTTGGGCAACAAAAAAATGATTTTCAGCTTGGTAAACATTGGGGAAATGCAACAGAAAACGTTGGGGAAGAACCCAACCACAAGAACAACACAAAAACAAAATTCTCAGACTCCAAAAAATGAAGAACGATTGTCCACGTGAGGAAGAAATTCACAGTGAATCCAAAATCATAGATTTCACACTCATGAAACTTCCATCCATTTGAGAGAGAGCCTAGCGTGGATTTCTGATGATGGGGAAAATGTCCAGGGCCCAAATTCGTGAAGAAAACATACAACAACCCAAATTGTGGAGGTCAAAAATAGCTCCCAAGCTTTCATTGCGTGAGCCAATGAAGAACATGGGTCATTAGAGGAATTTTGGGTTCTAAAGCGGGCCTCATAAGGAAAATAATAAAATAATAGTTAAAATAATAAAATAATATTGATTAATTTTGGAGGAAGAAAGAAAAAAACTACTTTTTGTGTTCCTATTTTCTACATATCGCCCTTTGTTTTTACTCAAAATTCGATTAGGAGAGCTTGTTGGATGCGCAATTTGATTCCACATCCAACGAGTACCCACACTGCATACTTTTGACGGACCCCACTACCCCAAAAACAAGAAATACCTGAAAAATGTGATGATGATGTCATCATCACATTTTTCAGGTATTTCTTGTTTTTGGGGTAGCAGGTCCATCAAAAGTATGCAGTGTGGGTACTCGTTGGATGCAGAATCAAATTCCGCATCCAACGAGCTCTCCCAATTGAAATTTGAGTAAAAACACAATGAGATATGTCGAAAATAAGAACAAAAAAAGTAGTTTTTTTTAATGACAAATATGTCAATTCAACCATTATGGTTGACTTATTTTATTGAAATTCTATTGGTTCTTGAATTCCAACTCACAAAAACTTATTTTGGCATGTTTTCTTATAAGGCCCATTTTAGACCCCAAATTTCCTCTAATGGTATGGGAAAATGGGCATTCATTTTTGGGTGCTTTCTTGCTCCAAAAGTCAAAATTGATTTTCCCCAAATTTGAAATTGATGCCCATACTCTTCCCATCACCATGTAATAACTATTTTAACCAATTCTTGGTAGAATTTAATGATTGGGTGAATGAGACAAGAAAGTTAGTTGACGGTTTGATGGGTTCTCCCTTTGACGTTTGGCTTTCCCCCATTGGCCGAAAGGTTTAAATAATTTCCCTCCCTATTCCTTAGGAAAATCATGCCCCCATCTATTTTAATGTTGCATAGACATAGCTGGTTGGTGTTTTTAATTACATTGCACAGTTACATGATGACAAAATTATATTGTGCTGGCTAGCACAAAGTATACCTTCGGCAACGATTTTAATCGTCGGAACATAAAATCATTAATCGATGGTGGGGATTTTTCCTTTAGCTCCACACCACAATTAATTACAATATATACATCATATACATTTTTAATGCAAACGGGGTCAAAACCGGGGTGTTACAGATCTCTAGTGGTGATTTTCCCATATTGAGTTAGCTCCGGAGTCAGTCTAGGTTGGTAGATTTGAATCCTATCTTAGGAATTTGAATTCTCATATTTGTATTACCATTGTATTACATATTTTATACTGATTAATGGATGTAAGGTGATTATTCCAATTTTGTCTCCATGTGTGTGTAATTTTTCCATGAGTAATTGATCAGTCTTTACTGAATTGTTCTCTCTTCTATAGCCTTATTTTCTCATTGAATTCATGCAGGCTTGAAGATCCCATGCTTCATTAAATTTAACACAAGGACACCATATGTTAGGGACATTGTTTCAAACAAACAATGATTTTAGCCTTGGATTGAAAAGTGGTGCTACTAGTAGCAACACTTCCTAATTTGGGTTTTTATTTAGGGTTTCAATTGCATGGACATCAACTGTTAAAACTGAGGTTTCAAACAAGTTGTAATTTTAACCTTGAATAAAAACGAGGGTGATTCTGGGAGGACCATTTTTCTATTCAAAGGTCAATATACAACTTCTAGTGTAGTGGCATTGGTCGAGGTTTCAAAAAAGTTGTAATCTTAGCCTTGGAAAAAAGGGTTTCTTCTGGTAGAACCACTTTTCAATTTGGGGATAAAAATAGCCAGTAAATGTAGGCTATAAAAAACAAGAACTTTGGAGGGTTCTCGTCAAGTTGTATAATGCATTTTCGGTAGACACCTTGAAAAGGAAGAGGGTTGAATTTGTATTAACAGTTCTAAACTAGTACAAATCCACATTAACTCTCGATCTACCAAGCACCAACCAAGAGGTATCAAATCCCTTCAGGTGCCAACTTTTACTCAATTTTTCCATTTAAGTTTGAACTTAAAGGGATTTGATTCCTCTCGACGCTTTGTAGAACCAAATTTAAGATGGATATATATTAGTTTAATGTGTAAATTGTGATTTAATGATGATTCATATCCCATATATCATAGAAGAAGTATCCAAATTTCATTAATTTAGTTTTAATAAATTGAAATATGTATCTTTTTGGTTTTGAAGTTTAATATTGTAAAAACTTTCTTTACTTGAATTCCAATTCACTTTTACATTTTAGGTTAAGGTTTAAGGTTTTGTGAGGTTTGAAGAATGTTTAAATAATATTCTTTCTAATTAAGATCTTCGATATACGATCAATAATCCCATGGGGTTTCTTGGTACATTGATAAGGAGGGCATTAGTGAGGTAACATCTCTCTTTATTAGTCCCTGCCATCGGCTAGCAGGGACTCTATGAACGGCCTTGCCATCGTTTTCAATTAGTTGACACGCAAAACAAAACAAAAATGAAACAGTTTTCCTAACTTTGCATTCAAACGAATTTAAAACAACTTTTTTCCACCGAATATCATTGATCGCTTTAATGAGGCCGCCGCTTTTTGTACCAATAGGTAACCTTGGCCACGTTCTCCGCCAATCATCCACTTTAACTTCTTATTTGGCCTCATAACGAGGCGAGAGCTAAATTCTATACCATTATAATCCAATGTTTCATTTATAAAATTTAGGAGACATGGTATTGAGAATTAATGTTAACGCCAAGGTTAACATTACCTCAACAACATTAAATGTTTGGATATAGCAGGCTTTCGTAAGGCTTCATTCAATATTATTATGTTACTGTTGTGATTGCATGTTGGCCACTTGTTATTATGGACTGCTATGAGTGCTAGCATGATGGCCACTTGTATAGTCATTGCAGTGCCAAACACTGCTATGAGTGCTAGCATGTTGGCCACTTGTATAGTCATTGCAGTGCCGAACACTGCACTTACAAAGAGA
>LPNX011139180.1:94171-137636 GCA_001517045.1 Pseudotsuga menziesii
ACCCACACTCATAGAGGCAATCCAGCAGAAACCAATCCCTTAGGCAGGGACTTAGTTGCTTTGCAACTTTCCTTGTTTAAATATTAGAGATGAGAATTGTGAACAACTAATAAGACAAATGTTTTAAGAACAATAGATTTTTGAGTTGAATGGTAGTGGGATTGAGATTGAAGGTAGATATCACTATGATTATTTTCATGGTAAATCTAATAAGAAAGGGAAATATCCACCTAATAGGTGACTAGGAAATCACGAAAAACAAAGAAGTTATCATTCCATATTGAGGGTATAGTGGCCATGTAGCCATACAATGAAGGTGTCATAACCAACACAAATATTACAGCTTTATATATCAATTGTTAAGGATAATGCTTCAAAATATTCCATAAATATGTGACCAAAAAAAGGATAAAGATGACCCCGTAATTTCGTTTAATTTTCATAAACTATGCTTTAAATAAAAAGAACGTAAAGATAAGGAAAGTTCTAATAAGGTCCAAGGTTCCACATGAACTAGAATTTCATCTTTACTTTACATCAAATTAAAATATTTATTATATTTATGTACAAATATTTATTATATTTAAATATTTTATAATGATTGTATCATATAACCTTATATATATAATAAACAATAAAAGTCAAAAAAATAGAGAAGCAAATTCTGGAATCTTTAAAGGTTCAAGGTTAAGTTTATATATTTTAATGTAGATTTTAATAATTATCTTGTTTTTTTTTAATAATTTATTAATATGATCTTTTTAATGATTTTTTAAAATTTAATTTATTTTGTTATAATAAATTTTTTAAGTCTATATAATAATAAAAAAATATAATTTTACTTAATTTTAATTTCAATATATATTCCAAAACTATTACGACTTCATTTTATCATTTCAAAAAGTGTTTATATAAAAAAAATAGCCATCTACATCACCCACGTACTAGTCTTACATTAAAGCATCAAACATGAATGGAAATTTAAATATACAAAATCTTACATTAAAACCTCAACCATGAAAGGAAATTTAAACAATAAGAGGTTTTTTATTTATATGATTTATAGAAACTCCCATATATGACCCATTTTACCAATGTTATTACATCTTTAGATAGAGTATGGGCTGGTTATCAAACTAAATAGCAATTCAATGGATGGTTCTTTATGGAGGAAAAAAATAATCAAGCTTTTCCATAACTAGTGTCCATGGTATTAAGAGAGAAATAGATAATGTTTTTATAAAATGAAGCAATTCAATGGATGGTGCTTTATAGAGGGAAAAAATAATCAAGCTTTTCTATAAGTAGTGTTCATGATATTAAGAGAGAATCCATGTATATAATGTTTTCATAAAATGAAGCAAGAAATGATGAATGAGAAAAAAATTATAGTTCCAATATTTACATCTAAAAGGTTTTACTACAAATATTTGTTCTAATATTTTCATTGTTTTTTATTATTATGGAATTGTTTGCCAAATATTTGAAAAAATGATTACATAACAAATTGTAATGAAATTATTTCCTATCAAGTTTTGGATGCATGGAAAGTGTTTGATAGAATGATTGCACTGAAAGTGTTGGAAGAAAACATGAATCCTCTTACTAATACAAAATTTTCGATTATGTAAAAAACCTTATGCATGTGGTGATTTCTAATATTTATTTGGTAGAATTGAAGTAGAAATTGGAACATAATGTGGAGAACTATTGCTCAATAACACCTTCTTAATTAGGGTAATCAATAGGAGGATTTCTTACAACTAGTTGATTATCATATTTTTAAATACTGGAATTATGGTTGCATGGAGTGGTGGGTATTGATATATATTTTTGCGATGCATTAAAAAAAAATCTACCTCTCTAAGTGATTCAAAGTCTTCTCTTATTTCTAGTGCAACAAAGTTTGTTGAGTAGGTTCCAATGGTGGATATTATAGCATCAAAGGCCACACAATTTCATTCATTATATGAAAAATGTAATGTTATTTATAAATTTGATGAGTATTGGCCTCCTACATTGGCATTGTTGCAATGGATTCTTACAATTTGGATAAATAATTGTGAGATATCTTTGTGTTCTCAATGTGTTTTTATTCTTCGGTTCTATACTCATGTTAGTTGAAAGTAGGTGTTAGAGAATAGTATCTAGTTTTGGAGATGTATGATACATTTTATAACCCCTTCATTCCTAAATTTTGGTCCTAACACTAAGGTTGCTACTCAAATGCAATTTTCGATTCGTTTTTCCAGTTTATCATTACATTGTTGGCATACATCACTATTTGAGGATATTGGGAATACTTTGGGAACTTACATAAAAACATTTATCAATGGAGTTGTAATATCTTTATGTACATATGCACATATATGTGTTGAGATTGACTTTAGTGAGGGTCTTTCAGACAAACTGATTCTATTATGAAAAAAAATAGGAATAGGTATTGGATTACAAGAATACAAAGTTTAGGTGCATAATATGTCATCTTGCAAGGTATTTACAAGCTATGTGTCCCCATTCTCAAGTTTATCTTGCTAGGAAAAGAGGGACCAAACCAAAACCAAAGAGATGATTTTCTAGAGGACTCAAGTTTGGATACTAACATTGATCAAAATGTGGTAAATCAACAACTAGATATTAACATTGTTCAACATGAGCTAAATCAACAAAAAATGTGTTGATAAGGGAAATCGCTACATTCTTCGAGGATAGAGTAAAAGAAATGGATACAAGGATTTCTTATTAAGAGAAGTTATGGTAAAGTTAAGTTCTTAATTCAACTAGAATGAAAATACATCATGAAATTGACACTTCTAATTAGAAGGAATTTGTTCCTTAGCTCCTACATTCTAACTTGTAGTTAGTTATTATGATTCCTATTGTGGGGTGGCAAGCAGTTACAAAGAAAAAGGGGAAATGGGGAAGACCAAGCATTTCTTTTTAGAGTGTAAGAAATAGCATGTACACTAATTAAATTAATTATAATCTGACAAGTGCAATATGCATCTATCATCTTGTAAGTGTAGTATGTCTTTGTATTTTTCTTTGAGCACCTAACTTGATGTGATTTTATTCTATAATGGAATAGAAATTGTGAATTTTTTTCTTGGAAATATATATATATATATTATATATGAATTTTTTTTGTATTAAAAAGGGGGTTGTGCCTAAACCATCTAATTTTTTTATGCAAAGATATGGAAGTAAAACTTTCAAAAAGAAACAAAATTTCTAAAAACATATTGGTATTATGCCCACTCCTTAGAGCTTTAGTGTTATTATTTACTATACGACTTGTATAAAAACTTATATATTGTCCGAATAGAGAAAATATTTTAAAATATATACAACTAATTCAATGTTTTTTACCATCATACCAACATTTTTCATCTTTCCTTCTACAAATGAAAGGAAGGAGTGGTCTTGCTTCCAAGATAGTTGTGCATGCTGCTATACAATGCCATCTTCCATGGCTACAACTTGGTCCTTAGTAGGAAAACTAATTGCTAGACTAGTAAGGATGTTGAGTTTCTCAGATCCTAAATTCTTATCCTTTTCTCCAATTCTAAATGCATGAATTTCTATTCACGACTTAATTTTTTCCTTTATTTTATCAACCTTTTCATTTTTACTTTAGTCCATAACATCCAATTTAATCACACCAATGACTTGCCTTCACATGTCTCTAACATCCATGTTCTAATTATTCTCCTATTCCTAGCTCCAACTTTCCCGTCTACTCATAAGCATGTCATGCTCTCCTTAGTGCAATGACAATGCCACTCATCATGATGTAAATAGTGCCAAACATTTGAAATTTCACAAAATGTGCAACGATTGGTATGGATTTGGTGATTGGCCTTGATTCTAAGTTATAACCTATTTTACCAACATGAGATTAAATACCTACAAAGGAATTCAAAGGGTGGTTGTCAAACTTTGTTTCTCAACTCGCGACAAAAGAATCATCCATAAAAGAAAAACAATTCCGCAATTTGCTCACTAATGGGCTATCCACCTCCAACTATGGAATGAAAGCTAGGTGATGAACCTCCTACCAATCAATCCACATGCATAGGCCTTTCTTGTCTTTTTTTATTCGAATGAAGTTCACAAGCTAGTATGTGGTATGATTTATGGTCTATCTCCCTTCCAAATTAGTTGGTGTATGCCTGAAACATCTTATCACCCTTAACATCATTAACACATATTATTCAAATCTACCTCTCCAAACAAATCTACCTCTCCAAACGATTCAAAGCCTTCTCTTATTTATAGTGAAGTGGATTTTGTTGAGTAGGTTCTAACGGTGGATATTATAGCATCAATAGTAACACGATTTCATTTATTATATGAAAAATGTGGTGGATATTATAGCATCAAAAGTGACGATTTCATTTATTATATGAAAAATGTGATGTTATTTATAAATGTAATGAGTATGGGCCTTCTACATTCGAATTGTTCCAATGGATTCACAAGATTTGATAAATAATTGTGATATATCTTTGCGTTTTTAATGTATTTTTATTTTTTTAGTTCTATATTCATGTTAGTTGGAAGTAGATGTTCTTAATTTGTAAATTTAAAGTCTAATCTATTGATTCGAAATAATAGTATAGGAAAAAATACAGATTATGATGCCAGTTCTGTGAACTAAATGTAACTGAGAGAATTTTGAAGTCTGCTACTTTTGGGAATTCAAAATTTTACAGTCAAATTGATCCTCCTTATGGAAGGCAAAATAGATCATAGTGATAGCAAAATAATCAGTATTGAAGCAAAAAACTGAGTGTTGCTATTGTAATCAACTAGTAGGGCTAGACCCAAATTGACCATGAGAGAGATAAACAAAAACCTAGGAACCTGGACTTATGGCTTGGAGGGCTTCTCCTCCTCAATGGGAACAACAAAGCCGAAGCTTATCTACATTTATGGTCGTCCTTCCGTTGGGGGAGCCGGTGGTTTGACACAAGTTTGGTTGCCATCATTTCCAGAGCTCTTAGAGATGCTGCTAGTATCTTCCTCACTGCTCATGTGGCTGGTGCTGAAGGGATTCCTCTTAACCGAAAGCCGTTCTCTTTTCCTGTTTTCCGCAACAATATTGATGGTTGCTTTACCTACAAGGTTCCCTCCATGGACCTCGGAGGAGGAGGTTGGCCGCATGAGGAATCGAAGAAGGATCCAGGGGATCATTATGACTCAATACCTATGAAACTGAGGATAATCTTGGCCAAGAGGTTCTTTACCACCCAAAATTTGCGCCTGTGCAAGACCATCCTATTCGCTGCGAAGTGGGAACCCATCGCTTGTCCTCCCAATTATCCATGAGATGACGGAGTTGGTTCAGGATTTCGGTGTCATAGCCTTCAATATTTTCCTGAGTAGTGAGAGGTCTTGCACGCTCTTTGGAGTTTCCACGACCTCCACGTCCTCGTCTTGGAGTTGCTCGCAGTCTGCGGGACATCTTTAGATGAACCGAAAGCACAATGTGGTGTAAGCTCTAAACTTTAGGTGAGAAGGAAAGTGCGGGAGGATGGAAGCTAGCGTGCTTCACAGTTGCTACATGATTTGTAGAATTGTCGGCCTTCACTACAATGCATAGGGAGGAACAAATTAGGTAAGAGCTGATGAACACCCTGCCCATATGAGGGTTGGACGGAACATGAGATGAAGTTAAATTGACCATTAATCTGCCCTATAGAGCACAGTACCGGATGACAGAGAGAATGTCACCTCGCATCAATAGCCTAGAGAGCTTGCGCAGATTGAGGGAGGGGATTAAAGACTTAATGATGGGAAGCCTGGGGAGTGACGTCGCGGAATAGATATGTTCCCCTACAACTCCTCATGCTCCTCCTTTGAGCCACTTAATCACCCGCACCGCATCCAGGTAGTTGAAAGTAGGTGTTAGAGAATAGTATACATGAGTGTTTGAGGATATTGGGAATACTTTGGGAACTTACATGAAATCATTTATCCATAGAGTTGTAGTAGTTTTATGTATATATGCATATATATATTTTGTTGAGATTGACCTGAGTGAAAGTATTTTAGATAAAATGATTCTATTATGAAAAAGAAAATACAAATAGGTCTTCAATTATGAGAATACTAAATTCAGGTGCATAATATGTCATCTGCAAGGTATTTACAAGCTATGTCTCCCCATTCTTAAGTTTATCTTGCTAAAAAAGAATGACAAAACCAAAATCAAAGAAATAAATTTTTTAAAACACTCGAGTGACATTGATCAGAATGTGGTAAATCAACAACTAAATATTAGCATTGTTCAACATGATAAATCAACTAAATATTAGCATTGTTCAACATGAGACAAATCAACAACTAAATGTGTTGGTCACAGAAATCACTCTTTTTTTTGGAGGATAGAGTAGAAGAAATGGATACAAGGATTTCTTATAAAGAGAAGTTGTGGTATTGAAGTTCTTTATTACAGCGATGAGATGCGCATACCATTCTAAGATAATTAAAATATAACGTCACATTGAAAGTCCAAACTTACAGCGATGAGATGGGCAATACAATTCCAAGATAATTAACCCACAGTGGTTTAATCAAAGTAAAGCATCTGGGAAACAAAGAACAGTCGCCTCGCATTTTGTGGCAGTAAGCCTACATAAGACCTCATCAATTTACACTGAACATGGAGCAATATTCAGACGCTTAATTTACAAGTTTATTCACCATAAACTCATTCTTCTATGCACGCTTCCGGAATATCGTCGAGCGACGGCTTCCATGTAGAATGAGTTGCAGCCTGCTTTGCATTTACACGAACACCTGTAACTCCCTCTGCTTGAAGTTTTTTCAACAGAAATGACGCTAAAGCCTCTGCGTGGCTTTGAGACAGTAGTTCAGCCAACTGTTTTGAAGAAATGATGAGCTTAATCTCCTCAACATGTTCAGAATTCTCTCCATCTGAAGCATTCAATTCACGACTGCAACATCTGCTACGGCGTACCTTCCCCAATATATGGCAATATTGCTTCAACCCACTGCAAAATATACAATTACCCATCACCATATACACACTGCTAAGACTTCCCACCGTTGCAGAAGCAGCAAAATACCATGCAATTCATACAACTTCTTTACTTCTCCATGAATGCCGCAGATAAAGCTTATAATCACAGGCATCTCTTACCTGCTGATTTCGTCATTTTCCATGGGAAATGGAGAATATACTGTATGCATAAAACCGACACTGACTACCGATCATGGCGGTATGGCCATGGTGATCTATTGCTCCTTGTAAAGGAACAAATGACTGCAATTTTTTCCAACTCACTGCGCATATTTGCATGGACTTCAACTATAAAATGTGGCCAGCAGTCCAAGATTAGGTCAGACTGATATCATGAATATTAGGTTGTTTTCAGTGGGAGCTGTTGTGTTGACCGCATTCAAAATTCAAAATACCGATCGAAAATGAACAGGTCCTAAATAAACAGGTCCTAGACAAAATACTTTATTTTAGTATGTCCATGAGCAACATGAGGCTAGCATTGGATGGGGATTAAAATATGTGAATGCAAGTGATGACACATTGAAGGATTTTTCTCTTGTGGTTCGGCGAACACGCTTGGGGGTTCTAGAGCAAGTAAATTTGCTGCTCTGGGATTTGGTTGGGAGGAATAGCTTCTCCACTTTATTTTTCCCAGGGTTGGTTCCATATTCATAATTTATGTTTAAATTTTTGTATAATGTGTTTAAATCCTAGATCTGAAGAAGATTAATGTAGAATCCCTGTTTCAGTTAGGCTAATGACACTATGCTTGAATGGTTTAGAATTCTGATTGCTTTCAAAATTTGAATTCTGCACCTAATGTATTTGAAGTCATCTATTTCTAAATTGTATTATGCAATCCTACATTTAAACCATTTATTACCTGTTTGAATTATTTCATTCCAAAATGATGTCTTAGTCTGTATTTACGAACCTGAATGAAGTATGGATCTCTAACCTTGCTAGGAATAATCTACCTTTATCCGATTTAAACCACAGTATGGTTCCATAAAAACTTACAAGTATATATTGATAGAATACTATTCAAATTATATACAAATAGAAGTATTTAGGATATAATTCATGTTGATAGTATAGGTCTGCATTTTTCAATATATATGAATGGATTCCACTTATATATATTAATATTATACAACTCATAGATTCCCAAGTAAAGTATTCGAATCGAATAAGGTACATAACTAATCGTTAAGTGCAATGCTTCTATCATAAGTTACCTATACAGAAATAATGAAATTAACTTCGAAACAGATCCCTTAATCCAATAAGTAAGATTACAGAGATCGTGGAATCGAATCTCTTAAAGGTAATTACTTAACAGTCCTATGATAAAATAAATCATAGTTTTATAATAATACAACTATGAAATAACTTTCTTCCCTAAGTTATAAGTTAACTACAAATCAAAGATCCACATTCTATATCCCAACAATTATGCAATAATTACATTATTGTTTTCATGCACCGAAGTAATCAAATTAACGCTTGAATAGATCTCACAATCAATATAGAAAAATTATGGATGCATGATTACAATCGAATCGAATCAAATCGTAGGTTTAACTAATAAAGAGACATTCACATGCTAAACTACATCACGAAGATCGTGGGATCAAATCTCCTTATAGTAATTAATGAAATTACAGAGTTGTGAAAACAAACATACGGATCGCAGATCCTATTGCTTTAACATCCTCAAAATATGCACATGATAGTAAATAAATAAACAAAAACAAAATCTAGGATTGACTTATATGCTAGATAGCACAACTACTATCACAACATCGAAAGCTTGGTCGCCAAGACTGATATCGCTATCATCGATAGCCGAGTAATGAAACACAAAAAACTTAACTTTAGTTTAATATATCACAGACCCTATGGGTTGTGTCAATAAATACAACCAACATTGTAATTACAAGGCCGTAATTCCACATCGCGGCTACCCTTAATTTATACAGAGGCAAAGCCTCATTAAGGCATACATTTATAACCATCGTGTTCATCACACGATCCCAGCACTCATTTATTTTAAAGGTGCAACCATAAAACATTGATGTAAAGTTTTCCCATGACCGTAATACCATAAAAATAGAAGCCGAAGGGTTTAGCATAAATAAACACATAAACAAATATACATAGTGAAGATAACAAAACGATACTTGGATATTACACAGCCAAAGTACGACGTTTCTTTATTTTAACCAACATATATATATATATATATATATATATATATATACACACACACACACACACACACACATATATATATATATATATATATATATATATATACACACACACACACACACACACACATATATATATATATATATACATATATGTATGTATGTATATATATATGTATGTATGTATGTATATGTATATATATATGTATGTATATATGTATATATATATATATATATAAGAGTGGTTGTAAGACTATCGTGGATGGATTCCACAGTAAAATCCAAATACCAATGTTAAAAACAGTATGGGAATAAGACCCGTCAAGAGCACCCAAACCCTGCCAAGGTATAAACTAAAATATTACATTACATTACAGTGTCGAGACGTCACAACCCACTAAGGGCTTATAAAAAAATTTACAAAAGTTCAAACCAAAACACTTATCTTGTTAAGCAATGCGGCTATCATTGGATCCATCACGACCTCTGCCCAGCGTGACTTGCAACAACGAGAGCGTTGGGTCATTATGGCTTCATTTTTCTAAAAATTAAAAACTAAAGTTTAAAGTATGGTTGAGTGTGAACATTACCCGGGCGTTTGGAAATGCGGGCCTAGGAGGAGGTGACCCTGTCGCCTCCCTCTCTAGTGTCAAACCCTGCAAATTTTCAATTTGTAGTAAGATCAACATGAAATTGAAATTTTTCAAACCCAATAATAAACTAAAAAAGTATTAAAACCCTTACCTTGGAATTTGGAGACGAGGGCCAGGGGTCGGATCCTCTGAGCACCCTTATCCCTCTGCAACCTTCTTTCACTGAAAACATATCAGTAAAAGAAAACTGGAACTATCCACTACAAACCTAGTAAAATGGAGAGTGAAAGTATAAAGTCAATGCTTACCTGTTGAAGCAGACCGTTCGCATGTTGGGAGCATTGGCAGGCTTGTTGGAGCTCCAATTTTGATGGAAAGCCGATGAGGAATACTGGGGAATAGATTTTACCTCAGAGAGAACTAGAACAATGCCATTAACACAATGGAAACATATTAAAGTCAACACAGAGTAGAGCTCAACCCTAAACCGAATTCTGATAAGAAACAACACGAAATGAGAACTCAAACAGAGTAAACTCTCATTTACAAACCATACGAAACCTTAACGATCTCACCGTCTAGGAGTAAGATAGAGATCTACTCTCATGTCACCTCATAGGCATGTCCGTGCTTCCAACTCCCAGCCAAGACAAGTTCTAAAGGTAAAAAAGAGTACCACTTTAATGCATGGCCAAATCATTACAAAACCAAATCATTGTGAATCCAAACCATGGATATTGTTTAAATGCCAACCGTATAACTTATATTGTGGAACCTTGGAGCATAACAAATCTTATAACATAAAAAAACTTATAACATGACAACCAAACTTTGCATCCAATACCACACCACATGAAACCACAAGAGTTATTTATCATTATATACATATATGCTAGAACCTTCGTGGTGATAGAAATTTGGTATATAATTCCATCGTGGGTTACACTAAGGTCCATACCCATTTCCACTATAACCATAGCCACATGAAAACCCCATGTTAAACCTTATGGTATGTGCAAAAGCAAGTGCACTACATTAACCTATGTCGAGAACCTTCAGGGTTATAACAAGGTCCAAAACCTTCACACCATAACCATGCACTATAAACCATAGTGTTATATATTTTACAAAGACCGTCGAATATCATAGCATAGTATTGGTTCATGCTTTAAATCTTTGCAAAACCTTACGATATAGTATTTATACCATGAAATTTAAGGGCCATAAAGAAATGCATTAAGGACAAAACATGTAGTATCATGCCAACATTAAGTATGTAAACCCTCACCTTTTATTAATAACATGAGGTCAACATATGGAGAACCATACACTTACAAACCCTAAGCTTCTCATGCTTAAGGGCAGGTATTTACACACATAATATAAACTATGGTAAGGCCAAGGCCTTAAAAGTATAATGCAATCAACGGGCTCAGGTCAAGACCATGAACAGTCTCCCATGCCTTAGGCTAGTTCAACCTATTATAAATATAAATAAATAAAGTGTTGATGTATTTGTAAGTTCGGAATGTATTCATCTATGTATCTTATATATTGTAACCTGATGTTTATTCTGGGATGTATCTATTATGTATTTGAGTCATGTTGTCATGCCCCGATGTTTTGATCGGGAGGATCAATAATGTAAACAAGTCATGTCAAGTCATAGTGGGTAACCCTCCGATTGTGTAAGGGTTAAAGTCTCCGCAGTTTTGGGGCACTAGGGTTATTAGAATCTCCAAGTAGAGGTTGGCCCTAGTAGGGTATTAGTCATGTCAGGATTAGTATAAATAAAGAGCTGGGATCTCTATTTAGCACACATCACTCACACATTCAAGTGTAGCACATAGTTGAGGAAGGAGAAGACATTGGGGCTAGACAAGAAGAAGATTACTGCTGTCGGAAGTGCATCTTATTGTTTTGGGGTTTTACATCTTGTGTTGATTCTATCTCTGAGGAAGTTGCAGGGTTTTCTCCATTTATGGTTTCCTCGATCAAAAACACTGTGTTCATTGTCTCTTGTGTTTGATTGATGTACTTGTTATTCTCTCAGTAAAGATCCTAACATAATGCTAGCTTAAGGTTGAAAAACTAACATGGTATCAGAGCTAACCTGAGAAGAAGACACTGTGTAGCTGCGAGAACGAGGGCTTCCTAGTTTGTGGATATTCCTTCACAGATTTTCAGCAAAAGTAAGGTGGAAAAACTCTCCTCCTTAGGGTGCATCTTTCTGTTGAAGCAGAATCCAATTCTGAGGTTTTTTAGTTTTGGACCTGTCACTACTGTCGAAAATTAGGGATTTTCATAGAAGAGGAATTTTCCAGTGAGCCCGGGCCTGGATTGATATCCTCCTCAAAATCAAAGTTAGGGACAACTTTCAAGGCATTTGGGTAGACAGAACTCCGGAAAAGCAAAACCCTAATTTGCTCCTGAACCAGCTCTACAAGCTTTCAGGTCAAGTTTCAGATCCGACATCTTGAACCTGGTAAGATCTAAAATCTTTTGTATTTCCATTTGAGGTTCTCATTTAATATGTCTCATCATACCATGCTTGATGAAAATCTTGAGGGGGCAGAAAACTTTCGAGCCTGGAACTATAGGATCTCCTTGGTCCTGGAAGAAAAGGAATTAGACTCCTACATTCATGAGGAGGTTCCAGTTCCAGAGGGAGATGAGGCAAAGGCCTTACACAAGAAGAAGATGGTTATGGCAAAGAGGATCATTGCTAATTCTATCAAGGATCACCTTATCCCACAGGTGTCCTCTCTCAAGACACCTAAAGCTATGTTTGATGCCCTAACCAAATTGTTTGAAGGGAAGAACATCAATCGAAAGATGACCCTGAGAAACCAACTGAAGAATGTGAAGATACAGAATGCATAAACAATCCAGTATTACTTCACAAGAGTTTCTCAGATCAAAGAGCAACTAGAAGCAGTTGATGAAGAAGTGGAAAATGCAGAGATTGTAATGACTACATTGAATGGCCTTCCTAGGTCATGGGTTCTTTCATCCAAGGAATCTATGCTAGGAAGAAGTTAGTCAAGTTCAGCAGACTATGGGAAGAGTGCTCTCAAGAAGAATCTCGGATAGCAGCTTGAGAAGAGAAGATGGGAAGTGAATACCAAGCTCTTACGGTACACTCCAAGTCTCACCCCAAGTCAAGCAAGAGAAAATATCGTGGTTCTAGAGGTAAGAACTTTGACAAAAATAATACTAGAAGAGATGTATCTAGGATCATATGCTATACTTGTGAAGAAGCAAGACATTATGCAAGGAATTGTCCTAACAAACAGAAGATAGTAAAGAAGAGCAACAAAAGAAGACATCATACTCATGCTGCAGAGGATGATGAACCATCCAAGAAGAGATCCAGATATGAAAGTGAAGATTCTTCAAGCGAGGATGAATATGTTCTGATATCAGCTCTCACAGGTAACATTACTCATGGTAGTGATTATTGGCTTATAGACAGTGGGCCTTCCAAACATATGACTGGATTCAAGGAATCCTTTGTTAGAATATCATAACATGAATCACCTCACAAGGTAAATTTAGGAGATGACTACCAATATCCAATAAAAGGTAGTGGGGAATCTTCATATAAGTTAGACTCTGGAAAATCTCTAACAATGAAAGAAGTATTATTTTTTCCAGGACTCAAAAATAACCTTCTCTCCATATCAACATTAGATGCAAAAGGAATACGGGTTGCATTCATAGATGGTCAAGTCATCATGTGGCCAAAAGGAAAGACTATCAATGATGCAGTAGTGATTGGAGAACAAGAAGGAGGATTGTACAAATTAAAGGGCCATCTGCAACAAGCCTTGGTCCATGACATAGTAGAGCCAAGTGAACTTTGGCATAGAAGGCTTGCACATGTGCATTACACAGCACTACCTATTGCAAGCAAAGTTGTCAAAGGTATTCCAGAAATACAAGCAAAACATGATGGGGTCTACAAAGGATGTGTGAAAGGAAATAATACAAAGAAGACATTTCCAAGCAGTGAAAGCAAAGCAAAAGGAATCTTGGAAATCATCCACTCCGATGTATGTGGTCCTATGTCATCAAACTCTCTAAGCGGGTATGCATATTATGTTTCTTTTATTGATGACTTTTCTAGGAAGACATGGGTTTACTTCATGAAGAAAAAAGATGAAGTATTCAGTAAGTTCAAAGAATTCAAAGCCTTGATCAAAAACCATACTGAAAAGAAGATCAAGACCATTCGATCAAATAATGGTGGAGAATTCACTTCAAATGAATTCAAAAAGCTATGCAAAGAATCAGGGATTAAGAGGGAGTTGTCCACTCCTTATAATCCACAACAGAATGGGGTTGCAAAATGAAAGAACAAAACTATCATGGAAGCTGCAAAAGCAATGCTTCATGATCAAGACCATCCTATGCATCTTTGGGCGAAAGCTGCCAGAACAGCGGTGTATGTACAGAACCGTACTCCACATAGAGTACTCGAGAACAAGACTCCTGAAGAAGTCTTCTCCGACAAGAAACCAAAGGTCATCCATCTCAGAATATTCGGCTGTCCTGTGTACATCCACATTCCTAAAGAAAAGATGACTAAATTAGATCCTTCAAGAAAGAAGGGTATATTTGTGGGATACTTTGAAAGCTTGAAGGCTTACAGAATATATTTCCCAAGATATAAGAAGATTGACATCAGAAAGGGATGTGACATTTGATGAAGACACAACTTACAACAAATCCAGAAAGAGACCTGCTGAAGAACCTGAAGAAGAAGAAGCACCCAAAATTCATGATACAACCATGAATGAAGAAACTGGAGAAGAAGATCGAGAATTTGAAGAACCACAAAGACCTGTAGATCCACCTCTGGAGAAGAATCCTCATAAGAGGAAACCTGATTGGGTATGAGAACTTATCCAAGGAGTGGAAATACATGGGGCTCTAGAAGAGAATCACAGAGAAAGAAAGAGAACTAGATCATGTTCCAGGTATGTAGGTTTACTATGTGATTTCATTGATAAAGAACCTTCCAATTATGAAGAAGCAGCAGAACGAAAAGAATGGAAGGATGCTATGATCAAAGAGTACTAATCGATCATGAAGAATGATGTTTGGGATGTTGTCCCAAGACTAGATAGGAAGTCAGTTGTAACTTCCAAATGGATCTACAAGATCAAGCATGCTGCAGATGGTAGCATTGAAAACTATAAGGAAAGATTTGTAGCTCGAGGTTTCTCTCAGAAAGAGGGAATAGACTATGAAGATACCTTTGCACCTGTAGCCAGATACACTTCCATCAGATCAGTACTTGCTCTGGCTACAGTGATGAAATGGAAGATACACCAAATTGATGTCAAGAATGCTTTCTTGAATGGTGTAGTAGAAGAGGAAGTGTATGTAGAAAAACCACTCGGTTTTGAGACACATGGCACGGAGTCTCATGTATGCAGATTGAAGAAAGTCCTGTCCAGTTTGAAACAGGAACCCAGGATGTGGTACGATAGAATTGATAGCTTTCTATCTAGTTTGGGCTTTACCAAGAGTAAAGCAGATTCCAACCTTTACTACAAGGTTGAAGATGGCAACCTAGTGATGCTTCTACTATATGTAGATAATCTATTTGTGACAAGTATGGATGGGTTGATTACTGATACAAAGAGAAAGCTTGCTGTCGAGTTCGAGATGAAGGACTTGGGTATGATGCATTACTTTTTAGGTATGGAGGTGTGGAAGAATGTGGATGGAATCTTCCTTGGACAAGGGAAGTATGCAGTAGAGATCTTGAAGAGGTTTGGGATGATGGACTGCAAGATTATGACCACACCTATGGCATCAAACCTGAAGCTATTGAATGATGCTTCTTCAGAGACGGTTGATGCTATGATGTATCGTTAGATGATTGGGTCATTGATGTACCTGACGAACATGAGACCAGACATTTGCTTTGATGTGAACACCTTGAGCCAGTTCTTGACAGATCCAAGAAATGTTCACTTGATTATTGCAAAGCATATTCTAAGGTACTTGAGGGGTACAATTGATTATGGGCTCAAGTATGATGCAAATCAAAAGATTAACCTGGAGGGTTATGTTGATTCAGATTGGATAGGCAGTTCCATCGATAGGAAGAGCACTTCAGGGTGTTGCTTCAGTATGGGATCAAGCGTGATCTCTTGGTTTAGCAAGAAGCAATCCTGTGTGGCACTAAGTACAGCTAAAGCAGAGTATGTCGCAGCTTGTTCAGCTAGTTGTGAGGCAGTATGGATGTGGAAGCTACTTTTCGATATATTTGATCTCCAGTTGGATGCTACTTATATACATTGTGACAACTAGAGTTGTGTTAAGTTTTCAGAGAATCCAGTATTCCATGACAAGTCGAAGCATATCGAGATCAAGTATCACTATATCAGGGATATGGTGCAGAGGGGAGCAGTGAAGCTCCAATATGTTGCGACGAAGGAACAGATAGCTGATGTGTTGATGAAGCCATTAGCTAGAGTGAAGTTTGAGTACTTCGGGGATAAGCTTGGTGTTCTCCAGATCGAGGTTTCCTCCAAGGGAAAGAGATGAGTCCCAAAGCCATTCTGATGAGCAGGTTAGATGTAAGGGCTGAGCCATTCTATCATGGTGAGAGGATTTAGTTCCTTCCATGTTAGATGTGAGTGCTGGCCATTCTGTCGAGTAGGACATATGTAAGGGCTACAACCATTCTAACGAGTAGTCAGATGTGAGTGCTAGCCATTCTGTCGAGTAGGACAGATGTAAGGGCTACCTCCATTCTGACGAGTAGGTCAGATGTGAGTGATGGCCATTTTGTCGAGTAGGACAGATGTAAGGGCTACCACCTTTTTGGCGAGTAGGTCAGATGTGAGTGCTGGCTATTTTGTCGAGTAGGACATATGTAAGGGCTACTACCATTCTGACGAGTAGGTCAGATGTGAGTGTTGCCCATTCTATTGAGTAGGACAGATGTAACGGCTATTTCCATTCTGACGATTAGTTCAGATGTGAGTGCTGGCCATTTTGATGTAGGATGAGCTCCTACATAGATATAAGGGCTACTGCCTTTCTGACGAGTAGGTCAAATGTGAGTGCTGGCCATTCTGATGTCACTGTAGGATTAGGTCCTATATGATTAGATATAAGGGCTATCACCTTTTTGACGAGTAGGTCAGATGTGAGTGCTAGCCATTCTGACAAGTAGGTCAGATGTAAGGGCTACCAAAGACCTACGAGGAGGTAGGCATACACCCATAATGAAAGAAGGCTGGCTCTGTAGAAATTCCTATGACGAGATAGCACACACATGATGATGACCAGGTGAGATCTAGATCGAGCTATGATCCAGATCTAGTTATGATGAATTCAAGAGATCCAGATCGAGTGATGATATAGATCCAACAGTGATGATCCATATCTAGAGATGATCCAGATCCAAATCCAGATCAAGTGATGATCTAGATCTAGTCCAATGATGATGATCCAGATTGAGTGATGATCCAGATCTGATCCAGTGATGTTGATCCAGATCGAGAGATGATCCAGATTCGAAGGATAAAGATGACTTGAAGACTCAAAAGACTCGATATGCAGATGATGAGATGATCCAGTTGATACAGAGAAGAAGACTAGTGCTGAAAATTGTGTTGAAAGAATACCTTCCTAGTTAAGAGGAAGTGTTGATGTATTTGTAACTTCGGAATGTATTCATCTATGTATATTATGTATTGTAACCCAATGTTTATTCTGGGATGTATCTATTATTTATTTGAGTCATGTTGTCATGCCCTGATGTTCCGATCAGGAGGATCAATAATGTAAACAAGTCATGTCAAGTCACAGTGGGTAACCCTCCGATTGTGTAAGGGTTAAAGTCCCCACAGTTCCGAGGCACTAGGGTTATTAGACTCTCCAAATAAATGTCATCCCTATTAGGGTATTAGTCATGTCAGGATTAGTATAAATAGAGAGCTGGGATCTATATTTAGCACACATCACTCACACATTCAAGTGTAGCGCATAGTTGAGGAAGGAGAAGACACTGGGGCTAGATAAGAAGAAGATTACTGTTGTCATGTGTGCATCTTACTATTTTGGGGTTTTACATCTTGTGCTGATTCTATCTCTAAGAAGTTGTGGAGTTTTCTCCATTTATGGTTTCCTCGATCAAAAACACTATGTTCATTGTCTCTTGTGTTTGATTGTTGTACTTGTTATTCTCTCAGTAAAAATCCTAACATAATGCTAACTTAATTTTGAAAAACTAACATAAAGAACATGTATAAAAAAAAGTAGATCACCTACATAGACATGGTTGAAGGTTCGAGAAGGAACTAGCCATTGTAATCATTAGCGAAACCTGTCATAACCAACAGGACAAAGATATTAAAAATAGCACAAGAAAAACATAGAAATCTGCTAAGTAAATGTAAAAGTACTAATGCATGTAAAAAAAATTTATTTATGATTTTTAGGTGTGTTACATAATTGTATAAGAGAACGGTTACAACACTAGGATTGAACGGTTTAAACACTAGAACTGTTACAGAAAATAGAAAACTACTTCTACCTATTTTGGTTAAATTCCCCTACAAACAACAAAGAGAAGGATAACTGTATTTTGTAGGAAACATGGCAGATGTATAGATGCCTACAGAAGAGGAACGTCACCCAAAAAATCCTTTAAATAATGAAGACGGTAATTTAAGGGAAGGAGAAATTTGCATAGACTTAAATGACAGTTAAGATAATAAATCTGAACTAAAAAGAACTATCAAAGAGTTAAGGTATGAATTAAGAAAAGTTATAGAAGATAATGAGTGAATTCCAAAGGCCCAAGAATAAATAAATGATATTCTGTTTGTTAAGATCCACAATGATGAAAAAGAAAAAAATGAGGAATCTAAACAATAAATACCTAAAACTGCACCTTACAAACGTAAAGGAAGAAAGCTGGAATTTTCCAGCCAAAAACTTGACCATTCCAGTGAAGAGTCACTTAAACATCACAAAAAACAACAAGAGTCAAAGTGAAAGTAGTGACAATAATAAAAAGAAAAAGGAACACAAACCCTATGAGGAAATCTCTCATAGTTTAAGAAAATTAAACCACCAATGTTTAATGGGGAAACTGAGAAGGGCAAAGAGGCAGAAGCCCGATTTCTCAGAATGAAAAAAGTATTTCTAGATATACAACAACTATAACTAATTAAAGGATAAAATGACCATCTATAATATGAATGGAAATGAATATATATGGTGGAAAGACATAAATAAGGTTAAGGGGATAAAAGAGAGATATGTAACTTGGAAAACATTTAAAAATATATTTAAAAGAAAGTACTTATCAAAACAATATTATGAATAAAAGGCCAAATAATTTTATGAACTAAGGCTAGGAGCCATGATGATGAAGGAACTCTGCGGTAAGTTTTTAATCCTTCATTGTTACGTTCCTTACATAATTGACGAAAAACCCAAAATACAACGGTTTCTCATTTTTTTTCCTATCATTTCAAAGAATGGATTGAGTATGACAATCCAAAGATGCTAGAGGAAGCGATGATAAAGGAAAACTTATGTTACGACCAAAACAAAAATAAAAGGGAAAATGTACCAACCTAGAAGAATAAAAGGCCAAATAATTTTGATCCAAGAAAGAAGCATAATAAGTTCTGCAAAAACACAAGAAATAACTATATGGTATATCACGGTAATAACTACAAAGGATTTAAACCTCATAATTCTACAGTAAAAGAATCGTCTACTGTTCTTAACAAGAACCCAACACAAAAAGAACCCTTGAAATGTTGGGAGTGTGTAGGGCCACACTACTTTAGAGACTGCCCAGTAAGAAAAAAGAATTTTAGTGTTCACTCTATCCAAGAAGCAGTTATAGTTAGGGACATGGAAAGGAGCATGCCTAGAATTTGTGTTGCATTGGAAAATCGTCAAGTAGATCAGCAAACTTCTATGGTTGAAATTGAAGGTATGATAAACAATCAACCAATCTCTATTTTAATTGAACCAGGTGCAATCCTGAGTTACATATCACCTAGAATAATTTAATTATGTAAATTAGTACCGGAAAAGTTTGATAAGTCGTGGCTAGTACAGTTAGCCACGGTACAAAACAAAAATTTACTAGTCTTGTTAGAAATTGTAAATTGATGATGAATGATTTCGTTAAACGCATGTTTATTTAAATATTTTTCCTTTAGGATCCTATGATTTGTAAATAGGAATGGATTGGCTAGAATATCATAAAGTGGTGTTAAACTATTTTGATAAAACCTTTACATGTACTAATGATATTGGAAACAATATAAAAGTAAAAGGGGTCCCTAGGAAGGTTACAATCAGATAATTTTTTGCGTTATAAATGAAATATTAGTAAGAAAATGATATAAAGTGTTTGTTTTCTATGTAATGAAGGATAATGAAAATGACAATAAACTGAAACTAGAAGACATACCAGTCTTGAAGGAGTTTGAAGACATCTTTTTGGAAGAAGTCCCTGAACTTCCTATGAAAAGAGACATTGACTTCACAATCGATCTAGCTTACCTGGAGCGATACCAGCATCGAAGGCTCCTTACCGAATAAATATAATAGAACTTATAGAGTTTAAATGACAACTACAAGAATTAATTGATAAAAAGTACATTTTACCTAGTGTCTCTCCTTGGGGAGCACCGATCTTGTTTGTGAAAAAAAACAAAACTCTAATATTATGTCTAGATTACCGATCATTAAATAAAATGACTATTAAGAACCGATCCCCACTCCCTTGTATAGATGATCTATTTGATCAATTATATAGAACAACTATCTTTTCAAAGATAGACTTAAGGTCTCATTATCATCAAGTATGAATAAAAGATGAGGATATCTTTAAAATGACATTCCGGACTTGTTATGGTTACTACAAGTTTGTTGTAATGCCTTTTGGGTTGACAAACACACCTATTGCATTCAAGTGTTTAAAGAAAAACATCCTAAGTAACTGCCTAGATTAGTTTGTGGTTGTTTTCATCGACGACATACTAATCTACTCTAAAAACGAACAAGAACATAAGGAACATTTAAGGATAATTCTACAAGTACTAAGAGAACAACAACTTTATGCAAAATTCAGTAAATGTGATTTCTTCAAATATAAGATTCAATACCTCGAACACGTAGTGTCCAAGGATGGAATTTCGGTCGATCTCGAAAAAATAAAGGTCATCACTGAATGGTCGATTCCTAAGAATGTAACTGGCATCAAATCATTTATGGGAATTACTGGATACTACTGGAAGTTCATCAAAGGATTTTCTAATATTTCCTACCCCATAACTTCATTATAGAAGAAAGGTAAAAAGTTCGTATGGACTAAAAAATGCATGGAAATCTTTAACAAAATAAAACATCTATTAACAACTGCCCCTATCCTAAAGATTGATGATCCATTCAAGGATTTCGTCGTATGTACCGATGCTTGCAAGGAAGGTCTAGGTAGAGTTTTATTATAAGAAAACTATGTTGTGGCATATGAATATAGGAAATTAAAAGAACACGAGAAAAACTATGTGACACACGATCTAGAACTTGTTGCCATAATTTACGCCTTAAAAATGTGGCGACATTACCTAATTGGAAGGAAATTTCTACTTATGTATGATAACATAAGCATTAAATATTTATTCAATCAATAAAATTTGAATGCGAGACAAGCAAAATGGTTGTCGTTTTCAAGCGGATATGATTTCAAAATAAAACATCTAAAAGGAAAAGAAAATAAAGTGGTGGATGCTCTAAGTCATCATGAAAATTTATTGTTTGCAGGCAGTAGCTATGAATTTGATTTGGAAAATTCTAAGCATGGAAAAATCTAATAGGGAATATCATATTTTAAAAGAAAGGACTGCTAAAAATGAATAAAACCAAGTAAAAACATATTTCAACCTAAATAAACAAGGATTGTTGTTGCATAAAAACAAGTTGTACATACCAAACATAACAGAAATTAACTTACAGTTATGAATGAGCTCCATAAACAACCGTATTTCCGGCATCCTGGATACCAAAAAATGATCACTATGATCAGAAAGGATTTCTTCTGGCCAAACATGAAGAAAGAAGTGGCAGAATACTTATCTCGTTGTCTTGAATGTCAGCAAGTTAAGGCAGAACGTCAACACCCAGTAGGATTGTTGCACCACTACCCATTCTAGAATGGAAGTGGGAAACAATTAGTTTGGATTTTATAACAGGCCTACCGAAGAATTTTTTACGCATGATTCAATCATGGTCGTAGTTGACAAATTAAGTAAGGCTGCTCATTTTATTCCTGTTAAATCTACCTATAAAAGTTGTTAACATTCCAAATATTTTCATGAAAGAGATATTTAGTTTACATGGTGTATCGAAGGTAATTGTCTCAGATAGAGACGCAAAATTTACAGGTAACTTCTGGAAAGCTTTGTTAAAAGGTTTAGGAACACAGTTAAATTTCAGTACTGCATATCATCCACAAACGGATGGGTAGACTGAAAGGGTAAATCAATTCTTAGAGGACATGCTAAGGATGTATGTCATGGAAAAACCAGGTAAGTGGGAAGACTACCTACACTTAGTAAAATTTGCATATAATAATAATTTTCAAGTATTTGCAGGTATGAGTCCATTTGAAATATTATATGGGCATAAGTGTAATACTCCAATCTTATGGAGCAGTCTAGTAATAGATTAATTTTAGGACCTGGTTTATTAAAAGCTATGGAACTAACCGTGTAATAAGTACAACAAAACTTAAAGGCTTCCCAAGATAGGCAGAAAAGTTATGCTAATTTAAAAAGAACTCCCAGAGAGTTCCAGGTGGGTGATCATGTGTATATAAAGGTAAATCCCAAGAAAATTTCCTTAATACTGGGAAAATATTCAAAATTGGCACCTAGGTAATGCAGGCCATTTGAAATTCTAGCTAAAGTAGGGTCGGTTGCGTACCAGTTAGCCCGACCACCCAATATTTAAGTGCATAATGTGTTTCACGTTTCTATATTAAAAATATATGTTCATGATGCTTCTCATGTGATTGATTGGAATGTAATCTGGGTGGAACCCGAGGGGGAATTCCAAGTGGAACCGGAGCGCACTCTTGAAAGGAGAGAACTTTTATTCTAGAACCGTACCATCGGAGCAATAAAGGTGCAATGGAAGCACCTTAGCATGGAAGAAGCTACTTAGGAGTTGGAAAGTAATATGCTGGAGGCATATCCAGGCTTATTCCAAGAAGATGAAATGGAAGAATAAAACAAAAATTATAACACCAAGGACGGTGTTATCTTTTAAGGGGAGGTGTATGTAATACCCCCTGAATTAATAATTTATTATTAATTCTGTTGGAAAAATACTTTAATTATTATTTTTATTATTTTATTATTTTTGACAGAAAAGTCAAGAATAAAACATTTTGTTATAAACATTTTTATTTAATAAAATATGTTGAAGGGGGGACAAAAGTGGATATAGCTATTGAAGAGTGTTTGCTGACCCATAAGAGGAAAATACATGTGGTAGAAGCAACTGAGTGAAAACTCAAGATGTAGGAGGCATCATCCCCAAAAATTAGGTCACAACTCCTAGTTGAGTGCTAAAGAGTAGAAGGCTCATAAATGAACAAGTCCTAGGAAAAATACTATATATTAGTATGTCCATGAGTAGTAGGATGATAGCATTGGACGATGATTAAAATCTATAAATGAAAGAGATGGTGCATTGAAGTATTTTTCTCTTTTGGTTCACCAAATAGGCTCGAGGGTTCTGGAGAAATAACATGGTTTCTCTGGGATTTGGTTGGGAGGAACAACTTCTCCACTTTTTTTTTTCCAGTGTTGGTGCCAAGTTCATAATTTATGTTTAAATGTTTGTAGAATGTGTTTAAATCCTATATATAAATAAAATTATCGAATAATTTAGTTTGTTTCAGTTAGCCTAATAATGTTATGCTTGAATGGTTTAGAATTATGTTTCTTTTAGAAATTTGAATTTTGCACCTAATGAATTTGAAATCATCTATTTCTAAATTGTATCATGTAATCCTACATTTCAACCGTTTATTACCTGTTTGAATAATTTAATTCCAAAATTCTCTCTTAGTCTGTACTTATGAATCTCAATGAAGTATGGATCTCTAACCTTGCTAGGAATCATCTACTTTTATTCGATTTAAACCATAGTGTGGTTCCATAAAAACTTACAAGTATATTCAAATAGAGTATTGTTCAAATTCTATACAAATAAAACTATTTGTTAGGATATTTAGACACTTAGGAGTTAGTTAAGATCGACTTGTTATAACATATATATATATATATATATATATATATATATATATATATATATTTCCATTAGGAAAAGTGTGTTTCTTTAGTATGCATTAGTATGAATTTGTAAATATATAATCTGACAGTCATGATTTGTTCTAGGCATAGAGTGATCTAACAGTTCATCTTATCTTAGATCATACCTACCCTTGATCCATGGCTTAGCAACCGATTGGTCCATGATATCTCTTTAAAGAGCATGGAGGTTCATCGGCCAGTTGATCGATTATGAGAATCTCATTTGTAACTTTCTTTCTTTTGCATAATAAATGTTGGGCTTCAATCCACTAATGTAGATTAAAACTTGAATTTAAGTCAATCAAGGGTTTGTATACTTAGAGGCATATCCAAGTATAAGGACTCAAATCTAGACTTAACTGGAATTCTAGTTTACTTAGGAAATAAACCTATTAAAAGATTAAGATACTGTGACTTGAAAACACAAAAACTCCCTTACAGGAGCAGCTTCATTTGCTCTTTCAGTTACACAGCAGTTTATATGTGGAATCTTCTGAAATAATAAAAAAACACAAATTAACCTAATCCTAAAATATGAACTGCAAGATTCTGTCTATTATCCCAACATTGAATAAGCAATCAACCATCAATTTCTCTTACAGGAAAGCATTCATAATGTATAATTGTTCTTAATACTCCATCATTGAATAGGCAAACAATGTACATCAATATAAGATAGTAGTCTGAATCATTCCTCAGCATATAATAAATGAAATAACAGAGTTTAGAAAACTAATTCAAAACAATCTGACTAGTTCTGCAATAAGGAAATCGAATTCTACAAGAATTAAAAACATACCACTGGCAACAATCCAAATCGTTGACTGGCAACTGAAATGTGTGCAAACTTGACAATGGGGGCCCTCCAATGCCTTGTTCACACACTCAGATAGAGAATCACAGAGCTTAAACTTCAATTATATTCACCATAAGAAATCGATCATACACAGCAATCAAACAACGCAGTCCAGAACAGTATGTGTTTTCTGTCTCAAAAATAGTGATGCGTTTCTCCTCTGTCTTATGAAACACTTATACAAAACTTTAAAAAAACTAGAAATGCTATTAATCTGGAAGCTAATTATGACATTCAATCATCAAGATCCTCTATCAGATTCACAAAATCGGAACTGCCCTATTTTTGTGCTGAGTGGTAGCACAAGTGGTCATCTTTGACCGACATTGACTCGACACCTGTGAGAGCCACATCATCTATTCGTTGGAAGTTCAACCATCCTTGGACATTGAGGATATTTTCTCCATATTTCAGTTCACACCTATCTGGCCTGCAAGTATTCAACCTTGGAGACATTACGGGAAGTTAGCACATCCTGTAATCCTACATAAAAACCTTAGCTTAAATGCCTTAAAAATCTCATAATTCAATTTTTTTAAAGCAATGACATTTATACCTTTAATCAAAGTTTGTGAATGAAATTTAAGCTTTATAAATCGGTATGAAGGTTTTATGGAGGGAATTGGAAGGTATTTAGATGACAAAAAGAGGTCAAAATGGTTCCCAACATCTCCCCCAAGAGGAAGCTGTTGCATGTCCTCATGCCCAAAAATATCTGACCCTATTTATATCAAAACCAAAATTTTGCTGCTGACCCTTTTGCTTTTAATCTCCTGTCTAATACAATGCATCTATTGAAGCTCGAGATGCATAAAGAACTTTCAGTCTCTCATACTTGGTCTTATAAATCTTCTTTTGTTTATACCATCTGTATGCATGCTTGGAGATGCGTGTCCTTTGAACTTTAAGCTTCCAGTTGATTTCTTTTAACTTTTCATTCCTTAGCTCTAATTCCTTTATTTCAAGTTTCAACCTCCTAATCTCTTTACTGTTTTTGGAAGTTTTCTTCTTTTTCATCTTCATTGGAAGCTGCACAGAATTGGTTTCCATACCCAATTCTTGAGTCTCTTGTACTGAATCTTCTTTCTTTTCTCCTTCCATAGTTTGTTGTTCTAAGAAAGGAGAAGCTAAGTCTTTTATGATTTCCTGTTTTGATTGCTTTTTCTTTTCTTTCTCTTACTGATCCAAGAAGAGATTGATTATTTTTGTCTGTCTTATCACTTCATCAGTTTCTTGGATATCCTGCCCTATCTCACCTACTAGATCTTCTTCTTGACTTTCTAAGGCCTGTATATATTCATATTGTTTCTGTTGAATTCCATCATCTTCTTCCAGTGCTGACTTGCTTCTAGCTTGCTGATACTTCCTTGGTTTTCTCTGGTAAGTGGTGAAAATATGCTCTTGCTTTTGAAACTGTTTTTCTTCTCTCATCACACTCCTGGTTCGCATCCTCCTCTAAGGTTGTTTTGAACTTGCTGCCTCAGAGTTGTCTTCATCATCTGTGATTAACAACACCTCTTTCTTTTTCTTTTTCCCCTTTGGCAGTTTTGAGCTTGTTGCATCAGGGTTTTGTTCTCCATCTTTGGGGTATGTTATCATCAGTAATTTGTCTTCTTCAGGAAACTCTTCTTGTCCTTCAAACTGATTATGAATTAAAAATTCTGACCATGTCAAATTTTGCTTCTATAACTCATGCTTGATGATGATTTTGATGAGTCCACAGTGAAAAAGGCTTGTCATTTTATCTTTTACATGCCTTTGGACAACCTTAGCCATCTTAGATAGACTCTATAACAAGAAATGGGGCATATTAATTTCACAATCACCTTTTAAATGCTGCAACATATTGATATGGTAAAGATACACAATACTGAATCGGCCTTCACAGGTAATGAATTTTTGGATAACATAGACTATTTCATCCCATGGATGAACCAACCAGCTCCTTGGTATTTTTTTCCTCCAGTTCACTGACCCTGCTCTTGATCTGCACAAAAAGGGTATCCATGCCTTCTCCTTGAATTTTTTAGTTTTGAAAAATCTCTCTCCTTGCTGTGGCAAGCCAATAAATTGTGCTAAAATGTCTTCAGACAGTCTGAAGTTCAAGTTTCCCATTATAGCCCTTTCTCCATCAAATGTTTCAGCAAAATCTAAACTAACATTATCATTATGCCCATCAAACTTTTCAAAAAAATTTACCCACTGTTTCTTTTCAAAAATCTCCATGCAATTCTCATGAATATCAATGGGGTTGAATTTCTCTAGTTCTAGTCTAGATGACATTTTGAACTTTGATAGGAAAGAAATATGCAACAGGAAACTTCAACCTTTCAATTTTTAGCTCTGCAATTGTTTTCGTATCCCAAATTGACACTATGAAATTGGAATTGTTGTTGGTCTATCAGTTTCTTTGGCAGAAAATGTTTAAGATTTACCTCACTTATGATGTAATTTCCTTCAATTCTTCCTGCGTGAATGCTTCCTCAGCAAACCAATGCCTGCGTTCTTCCTGTAATCCATAGTTTCCTCTCACTGAAAACTATTACCCATAGCAATCGGCTTTTGCAACCAGAAAAGACGTTTCCGCACTGAAACTAACTTTTCTGACTTCCCCCTTCCGTCCTTCCACCTTTTGCAATGCGGCTTGCAGTAGATGGTACTCTGCAAAACGCCACTATGATTTCATGCCTATATTATGCTTTTCTCCTTTCATTGTGGACTTTGGGAATCAAAAACTTGAAACTAAGACGAAATCATTTAACCACATTCCACCTTCTTTCTTCCATCACGGAATTCGGGAATCAGAAACTTAACAAAACGACATCTTTGTTTATTCACCTTCCACTTCCCACCGTCCGCATTCCGTGGGCAGAATTTGGATCCTGGAAAACCAACACTTGGTCTCATTTCTATTTCTGCTTCCCTCCTTCTGCAGGCGGACTCTGAGGTGCAGAAATATACACTTTACCTTAGAATTTGTTGCTTCTTTTCACCTTTCGACTTCCACCTTTCATAGGAAGATTCTGAGGTGCAGAAAACCAATATTATTCTATTTTCTTTTCTCTTTTCCATCTCCCTCCTTCCACCTTTTGCAAGCGGATTCTGGGGTGTGGAAAATGCTTAAATAAGATGCATTCTAACTCAGTAACCATGCTTCCATCCTCCATGGACTTAAGCAAAATACATTGAAACCAAAAACATATCCATATGTAAAATGCAGGGACATTTAACAATAGTAATATCTACCTAAATCCTTAATAAGCATTCAACATAATCAGTATATTCATAAGCAAATATATTGCAAAAATAACACAATAGAGAATATTTATATTGAAGATGAAGTTTTCCTACAACTATCTAGGTTTCTACAATGTTCCACCCAACCATACTCCAGTTGGGTTCTTCAATCTCTCAACACAACTACCACCCTCGAGATGGGAATGATTTCCACAAGGAACTAGGGAACAACAGGATCACACATAACCATACCATATCAAAAATAGTCAATCCAACCTACAGTTGGGTTTACCAAACTACATGCAGTCAATCCAACATTCACATTTAGGACTACCCAATCCAACTAACAAATGGGTTTATCAGGCTACTCATCCAAGCCATCACACCATTGGATTTATCAGGTTGTCCAACCAAGGGTCACACATGGCCAAATGCGCAACAAGACACACCCAATCCAACTATAGTTGGGTTTATCAGGTTTCTCATCCAAACAAATATATGATTGGGTTTCTCATGCTGCCCATCCAAGCCAATATCCAATTGGGTTTATCAGGTTGTCATCCAAGCCAATCTACCTTTGAGTTTATCAGGATTCTAAGGCAGTGGAAAGGAAGAATGGATAAGCTAGTGTCTCATTCAAGAGTCACGTGAAGCCTCCATAAGATCTATCTGGCCTAGAATCCACAATAAATACACACCCAACACAAGGAAGTATCCCCTTCTCTGATACACAATCCCTTGGGCTATACCTTCCCTTCCAGTGCTCTTCAGGATGTGCATAGAAGATTCACCACCCACTCTTATCTTTTTGTAAGGTTCCTCTCTTCACTAGGTTTATAAATCCCATTCAGTGTCTCTTCCACTTCTAAGTCTTGCATATTATTCAAACCCATCCAAGGTACACATCACAAAAAACCACAAGGATACATAGCAACACAGTGTTCAACTCTGTAACACAAAACACCAAGGTTCCATACCACTATGTAGCTCAAAGGAAAATAGGTTTCCACTTGTACACAAGAGACTAGGGTTCCAGACCACTCTGTAACATAGAGAGACACTACGGAATACATAGAAATACTCTACTAGCTCGTTATGCATTTGCAAACAAAATGAACCATATTAAACAACTCCGCCCGCATCTTAGGATAGTGAACCATGCATAATGGGTCAGGAAAAAATGGAAGAACCATCAAAACATTCTGGCTGACTCCCCAAATGACAGACTGGGCATGCATCCACATGATTACTTGCTTTGGAAGCAAGAATGTGGCTTCCCCAGACTCTGGGTTGCAGGTTTGCTCAAACTGCTAGCTGGCTTAGTCACAAACCCGACCGCCATGCCTTACTATTCCCAAGGCATTAACTGCCTCAACCTCTCTTCTGGAAGAATTGAATGATTGAATGCAGAGGACAAAAAGGTAGCTGAGGGNCAAAACCGACCGCCATGCCTTACTATTCCCAAGGCATTAACTGCCTCAACCTCTCTTCTGGAAGAATTGAATGATTGAATGCAGAGGACAAAAAGGTAGCTGAGGGTGTATGGGTTTTCCCATTGACATTTGACCTCACCCTATGGCTCATGGGTTTGGACAACTCCCTTCCCTATTCCTTGTGAAATCATGCCCCCATCTATTTCATTGCAATGGATAGCTAGTTGTGGTATTTTGTTAGATTGCATATTTACATCATATTTCAAAATATATTGTGCTTGACTTAGCACTATACCCATCGGCATCAACCTTGATCGCTGATACATAAAACACCAAATCAATGGTAGGGCCTTGGCCTTGAGCTCCTTGCCATGATTTAATTATAGTACATACATCATGTACAATTTTAATACCATGGGGTCAAAACTAGGGTGTTACATAACTTATGTATATTCATTAGTTGTATATTTTCAATTGAACCCCTAATTACTAGACATACTTCATTATTGAAAAATTCATAGCCAACATAATAAAAACTACCTTATAATCCCACTACCACAATTATCATAAGGTCAAAATCATTCTAACAATGTATATACGAAAGAATACAATCATTTATTCATACCCAAATTTACCTTATGTCCACACACCTATTCTTACATTTCCATACATGAGTAGGCACGAATATATATCTTGAAGACCATAATCAAAACTTCAATCAATATCTTACCCTATAGGTACATTAGAACATTCTTAGTCAAATATGTATCTCCTAATACTTATTATTAGACATATAGTAAATACATGTGTATTATATTAGACATATGATAGTCCTTTGCATGTAATAATCAGATCCTAACCGTACTGGTAGGAGATGCGGTTTTGGTCTCTTGAGTAGTCCGCTAAGTTAGATTCAACCCTTTCGATGATAAAAGGATCCTAACTTATAAAATGCGTACACCTATAGAAATATTTCACCATACTTTCCTCCACAAGTTAAGGAATAACTTCTTCTGCATCCACCACTTGAAATCATGTTAAATGTACATAGGAGCACCATAAACAATTAATAATTTAACATCATTACATAACAAGTGGGTAACATGATAAAATGCTTCCTTAACAAACAAATTAACCATTATAGTTACTACGCTAATATGAATAAAACTAGTCCAATTGAAAGCATCCTACAACTTTTCCTCCCAACCATTGGCTCTATTTGGCATAGGTTTTCCACCTAGAGCCACCCCTAAGTTGGGCGACAAATACACTAAGGTAAGGTTACAACATGATACCTTCTTCTAGGTTTAAGGTGATTGTGTTATTAAACTTACACCCTATCTCAAATCAAGCAAGGCATAGAATTATCCATTAAAGAACATCCTTCTAGTAAACAAAACACATAGCAAGGACTACCCTTCATCAGTTATTCAAGAACAAAATTGTATATGGATAAACTGCATAAAACCCACACCCATTTATTCTTCCTAAAACTATCAATAAAGAAATCAAACCACAATCATATTGAGGTATACTCCCAGATCTAGAGTTTACAAATAATTGCATTCAATAGTTTTAAAATGTAGATAATGGGAAAGGACAATGCAAGGATTTTTCATTATAGCTATCGCTTTCCATATCTAGTAACAATTCAGAAAACAAGCACAACAATGATTTCCCAAGCCCCCAAAACATTTCAAGGATATTATGAAAAAACAAGCCTACAAAAATGAAATAGCTCACCACAGATAGGAAAGAAATGAATTCACAGTCTCTTCTCATCCAAAAATGTAGACCAATAACAAAAAGTATCGCATCTTTTCATATCTAAAACGCAGATAGAAATGAAATACATCACCACAGACATGAATGAAATGCATCACCACAACCAGGAATGAAATGCAATCATAGTCTCTTCACATGCAAAAACGAAGACCAATAACGAAATGTATCGCATGTAACACCCTGGTTTTGACCCCGTTTTCATTTAATTAATATGATTTAAATAATCATGGTGTGGAGCTCAAGGCAAAATCCCCCCACCATCGATTTAGTGTTTATGTTTCGGTGATTAAGATTTAGGTCGATGGTGTTTTTATGCTAGTTGAATGTTATAAGTTTGGACATCATGTTAATTTGCAATTTTTAATTAAAATCCTACAACCATCTATGTCAATGCAACAAAATGAGATGGGTGCATGATTTTTCCTAAGGATAAGGGTGGGATTGCAAGAGTGGGCAGAAATTCGAAATGGGCAGAGCACTATTTTTGGAAAAATGTTTTTTTAAATTCTCTTGGGCAACAAAACACCAAAAACGCCTACCTTTCCCTCATGCGGTAGAATTTCACCTTCCCCTCACAATTTGGACTGTGTTGAACGTTTTGTCCAGGGGATTCTGGCATTCACGCAGCAAGCAAGCAAAACCACTCTGAGTCTTGATCCTTCACTAATTTTCATGTTCTATAAATTATTTTTTCTTTTTACGATTTCTTGTCTCTTGGTCATTTCCTGATTGCGAATGCCTAGAATCCGATTTGTGGTTTTGAATTGAATGACCAGTAAATGATTTTCATTTTTGGTAATTGCTGTAGTCGGTCTCACTCAGGAAATGCTCATAAATTTGTAATTACTGTGTGTGTGTGTGCGTGTGCGTGTTTCCTTGGATTCTGTTACGTTTTGTTAATCCTAGAACTGAGATCATTGTGTGTACATCCTCGTTTGACATCTGAACTAATTTGGGAATTGGAAATGGAGTTTGGACTTGCTTGATAAATCTAGTGTGTGAAGGAACCTCACAGACCAATCTAGAGGGCTGGTTTTCTTCTTTACATACCCTGAATAACATTGAAAGGGAAGGCATGGATTGAGGGACTGTGTATCAAAGAAGGGGATGCTTCCTTGTGTTGGGTGTGTAAATGTTTATAAGTCATGCTATATCCAGTGCAGGTGTCCATAGCTCTTGTATCGAGCTCACTAGATTAGCAGCTAGTCTTTCCACCTCCTTGGCAGCCTAATAAACCCAACTAGAAGGATGGATTGGCTGGTAACCCGATAAATCCATATGTTGGCTTGGCTGTGTCTCATGTGAATTTGGCTAAGTGTAAACCACTACGTGTGTAATTCTCATAGACCCAATTGGAAGGATGGCTTGGTGGGTATCTTGATAAACCCATCCATTGGATTGGTTGTGACTTGTATAAACTTTGGTTATGTGTAAATCACTGTCTGTGTAAGCCTGATAAACCCAGATTTTTTGTCTTAGTTGAGTTTCATTGTATCCTTGGCTATGGGGAAGTTTGCTAGTGTTCCTTATTCCTTGGGAAAATCATGCCCAGCTCAGGGGTGGAAGTGTTGCTGAGAGATTGATTAGCACACTGGCCTTTGGTTGGGTGGAACGTTACAGTGACATATCTGGTTGCGGGACAAGATTCTAATAAAGATAAGAATTTCTTGTGTTTCAATCCCTCCAACTATACTTATTTTTCAATTAATATGAAATGAAGAATGCTTGAATGAAATGTGTTTTGTTTCAACTATATATTTCATGAATGATGCATCTATGTGTGAAATTCCTTCAATGAATTTTCTAAGTTGTTATGAAGTTAGATCGGTCAGATTGGTGATGGCCTAGATGTTGGAAATCAGTTTTATCCTTATAAATTTTATTAGCAGATCGAAATTCCACAAATTTAAACTTTCCACAACTTGTGGGATGCGGAAAAGTTCTTTGGAAATTTTGATCTCCGCATTTTTCCCTTCCCAATTTTCCTTTCTGCAACTTGCGGGATGTGGGATTCGAGATGTGGAAATGTCATTTGGAGAAAATTGCTTTCCACAATTTCCCTTCCACGACTTGCGGCATGCGGAAATGACTTATGGTAAATTTTTTATTTCCGCAACTCAATCTCTACAACGGCCATTCTGCATGCGATATGCGGGATACAGAATGCGACATGTAGTATGCAGGATGTGGAATGCGACATGAGGGATGTGGGGTGTGAGAGTGAAATTTTGATATGTTTTTTATTCCACAAGAGAAGCTCTCCACACCGTTGATTTTCTGTAGGATGATTCTCAGTCATTGATCTGATTCTGGATGCAGAACAAATTATGACCGTTGATTTTTGCTGTGATTCTTCTCAGTTGTTTGATCTCTCAATGGATGGGGAAGATAAATATTTTAAACAGTCTAGATCCGAATGACAGTAGGAGAAATTATTGCTTGTGTAGATATTTAAAAAAAAATAACTGGGAATCATCATACGAATGCATAATCAGAGATAGGTGACTCAGGTAGAAGAGTTGGATCTCGTTCTCTCCTCCAGGGTAGGAGGGGACATGATAGTGTGGTGTCAGAGCTACTGGTTGTAGCGTTGGGCCTGGATGGGCTGGAATCAGATGTTAAAAGATAAGAGTACCCTCTGATACCAACTTGTAGTACACTATAGTGTGGTATCAGAGCTATTGGTTGTAGCGTTGGGCCTGGATGGGCCGAAAAGAAAAGTGGTTACATTATTGGGCCTTGATTGGATGAGTTGGATAGTTATAGATTTGTTGGTTAATAGTTCCAATGCATTGTTGGCTGCATGACAGAGAAAAAATTCCATGGGAAGTGGGTAAGTGATTTTGGTTTTGATTATATCTAACAGTTTTGTTATCTAACACATTTTTGCAGAATTATAGTCACCTTCAGAAAGGGCAATGCGATTCTGAATAGTTGGTTCGGCCATGAGGTCAGATGATATGAATGATTATGCATGGGACCCCAATGCGCATGAGGAAGATGCTATTGGGGAAAATGTCAGAATCGGAAATTTTGAGATAGAGTCTAATGGGAGAAGGTTTCAAGATACTCCCCCAGACTTTGCAGCAACCATGAGAAGCCTCAGGTTCAAGTTACAGAGCTACAGAGAAAACAACGAAAGAATGATTAAGGCTTAGGAGGAGCAGAATTAGCCGAACACAGCCATATTGCACAGTTTGGCAGGCATTCAGAGAAAGATCAACTCTGGTGACCGGACCGTAAATCCAGAAGGAAGTAAGAACACTCCTAGAGGAAGAAATCGATCTCCTAGTGGGTCGTCTGAATCTGAAAAATCCACTGATGGTTCATGTTTTTCCTCTCATGAGAATAAAATGAAGAGATCTCCTAGTGGGTCGTCTGACTCTGAAAGATCCACTGAAGATTCAGGATCTTCATCTCATAGGGGTAGGACGAAGAGGCGTTACCATAAATTCTCACGAGATGAATTAAGGAACGCAAATTCGCCTACCTTTAATGGTAAGGTAAAGACTGGTCAAGAAGCTGAAGCTTGGATTCTGGGAATAAGAAAATATTTCCAAGTCCAAGATTATTCTGCAAATATGAAAGCTCGAGTAGCCATTTTCAATCTGATAGGAAGAGAGTCTGTTTGGTGGGAACACTTTAAGAAATTAAAGAATATAAATGAAAGGAATATTGTCTGGAAACAGTTCCAAAAATATTTCAAGTAGAAATACCTCTCTGACTGGTCCTATGATGATAAAATCAAAGAATTCCATGAGCTGAGATTGGGACAACAGAACATGGCAGAGTATGCAAACAAGTTCTTGGAACTGCTAAGGTATGTTGGCTATATTAAAGATGAGAAGGTAAAAATCCAACTCTTTCTGATTCAACTGCCTCAGTCCTATAAAGACCGAATTGAGTTCTATGAACCCAGAACTCTGGAAGAGGCAATAATAAAAGATAAGTACTGCTACAAGCAAAGAAAGAGGAAACCTAACTACCAGAAGGCATGGAAGAACAAGATGGATGAGAAGTATGATCATAGGAAGAGAGGTTTCAAAACACCTAACTTCCGAAATCAACAGAAGAAACCATTCCAAGTTGAGAACCAGCCGGCCAGAGTAGTAGGAGAAAAGACAAGAGAACCGCAACAGAAAAAAGAGCCTCTCCAGTGTTGTAAATGTGAAGGACCCCATCTACGTAGGTTGTTTCCACTGGAGAATGAGAATTCAAGTCCAACATATAATATTCAAAAGGAAAAAACAATGGGACAAGTAGCAAAGGTCATACCTAGAATTTATGCAGCACTAGAAGACTGTTAAGTGGATCACCAGTTAATGGTGGTTGAAGTTGCAGGTAGGATTGTTGAGAAATCTATTTCTATTTTGATTAACCCTGGTTCTACTCATAGTTATATTGCTCCTAGATTAGTGTAGGTTTGTGATCTTAGGAAATCAAAGCATAGCAAGTCATGGTTAGTTCAGCTAGCCACTGGAACTAAGAGAAAAGATAACGAAGTGGTGGATAAATGTCCATTGGTGATAAATGGACTGATCACTTGTGTAGATCTGAATGTTCTACTAGTTGGTTCCTATGATGTTCTCATTGGAATGGATTGGTTAGAAGCTCACAGGGTGAATATTGAATGTTATAACAAAACTTTTGAATGCATGGATGGAGAACGGAACCTAGTAGTTCTAAAAGGCATACCAAAGGTAATTTTTGTAAGGCATATTTCAACGATGCAATTGAATATTTTTTGTAGAAAAGGTTGTGAGTTGTATGCAGCCCATATTGAGGAGGTAGTGGAGAATGAAACTCTCAAGTTGGAATACTATCACGTGTCACTTGTGCAAGAATTCAGAGATGTTTTTCCTGATGAGATTCTAGGGCTTCCTCCAAAGAGAGTCAATGATTTCACGATTGAGCTTGTTCTAGGAGTAGTACTAGTGTCCAAAGAACCTTACAGAATGAGTACACCATAAATGTTAGAGCTGAAGATGCAGCTATAAGATTTGTTGGATAAAAAGTATATCAGGCTGAGTGTATCTCCTTGGGGAGCACTAGTTTTGTTCGTAAAGAAAAAATATGGTACACTCAGGTTGTGTATTGATTACAGGAATATGAACAAAGTCACGGTGAAGAACAAATATCCCTTGCCGAGAATTGATGACCTCTTTGATCAAATGAAAGGAGCAAAGGTATTTTCCAAGATTGATTTGAGGTCCGGTTACCATCAAGTGAGAATCAAGGACGAATAAATTCATAAGACAACGTTCAGAACAAGGTATGGACATTATGAGTTTGTAGTGGTACCATTTGGTCTCACAAATGCACCAGCAACATCTATGTGCCTTATGAATAGTATCTTCAATAGGTATTTAGATAAGTTTTTTGTTGTTTTCCTTGATGGCATTCTTGTTTATTCTAATAATGAAGAATAGAATGAAGAACATTTGAGACTAACATTGCAATTGCTCAAAGAACATAAGCTGTATGCAAAGCTGAGCAAGTGTGACTTCTATAAAGATAGAATTCAGTACTTGGGTCACATTATTTCAGAGGAGGGTATATCTGTGGACCCTAACAAGATTGAAGCTATCAAGAATTGGCCTACTCCAAAGAATGTGACAGAGGTAATATCATTTATGGGGCTTGCAGGAGGTAATTCTCCAAGGTTGCACATGCTATCACTTCTGTAACACCCCGGTTTTGACCTCGTTTGCATTAAAAATGTATATGATGTATATATTGTAATTAATCGTGGTGTGGAGCTAAAGGAAAAAGCCCCACCATCGATATATCATTTTATGTTCTGGCTATTAAAATTGTTGCTGAAGGTATATTTCATGCTAGCCGGCACAATATAATTTTAACATCATGTAAATATGCAATTTAATTAAAAACCCCAACCAGCTATGTCTATGCAACAAATAATGAGATGGGGGCATGATTTTCTTAAGGATAAGGAGGGGGGAATATTTAACCTTTGGGGCAAATGGGGAATAGCCAAATGTCAAAGGGAGAACCCATCAAACCCTCAACTACCCATTTTGTCTTTTGTGCCCAATCATTTAATTCTTCCAAAATATGGTTGAGTTAGCTAATGCATGGGAATGAGGAAGAGTATGGCAGTCATAAATTTGAATTGAAGAAGTCATGAGATTTTGGAAAACATTTTTCTGACTTGTGGGGAAAGTAAATGCTTGGGAATGCATGCCCAAGCCATTACTCAACCATTAATTCCATTTTCCTCACCCATTCTCCTTCACGTTGGCTTCCTTCATGCAGTCGAAGTTTCTGTGTGTTATCATTCACATTTTTGCTTATTTTCCTCATATTTGCATGCCTAGAAATTTGTTTTGATTATTATTCAGCAAGTGGGTAAGAAAGATTTACATTCTCCTGTGTTTTCATGGATTCTCCAATGGTTGGGCATCATCTTTACCTTGCTGAGTGACCCAGAATTTAGATTCACGTTTCTGGGTTTCATAACGGTTGTTTTGGCTCTCATATTTCCAGTCACCTTCAGAAATAAAAAACACGATTTGGGTTTTTGCATAGGTCTATTTTGGACCTAGGAAGTCATTAAACGATTGTTGAAATCGTATTTCTGTCCCTGGTGTTTTATCAATCTGAAAATCTGTTTTTGGGTTTCCCAACGTTTTTCCAAGGACCAGCAATTGGTATTTTGCTGTATGTGCACTCTTTCCTTGGTATGAGTTGTTATACTCTTTGATTTGGTCTAAATCAGTTAAGAAGTGGAAGAGGTATTTTTCTTGATAATTCTAGTGCATGAGGAACCTCACTAAGAGATCTTGAGGGTTGATTATTCCTTACTGCACATCCTGAATAGCACTGGAAGGGAATGCATAGCCTAAGGGACTATATAGCAGAGAAGGGGATGATTCCTTGTGTTGGATGTGTATGTGTTGGGGAATCCAATTCAGATCTTGTGTAGGTGTCCATAGTTCTATGGTTGAGCTCACTAGTTTAGTAACAAGCCTTTCCATCCCCTTGGCAGTCATATAAACCAAAACATAGCTTTGGATTGACTGAGTTTTAATATGTATTTGGCTATGTGTGAGCCTGATAGTTTCCTTTTCTTTGGGTAATCATGCCCATCTCAAGGGTGGCGGTGTTTCTGAGAGATTAAGGAGCACATTGGCCTATGGTTGGGTGGAATGTTGTGGCGGCAGCCGGTTGCAGGAAGCTTCATTCGAAGATTGGTATTCTTGTGAATTTACCCATGCAACTGTATTGTTTATATGAATTATGATGAACATGTTAAAATGTGTTGAATGCTTGAATTAAATGTAATTTGCTTTCGCTAAATAATAATTTTTTTATGCATCTGTGTATCTTGAGTTCAATGCATTTTATTTTACATTTATGGGGCTAGTTTCCTGGGTAGATAGTATTATGGTAGCATCCTCTTCGCCAGTTGGAGGGTCGGGGATGTTATAACTTCTTTGCAAAGGAAAGGGATAAAGTTCGAATGGACCTCGAAGTGTGAAGAAATTTTCCAGCGGTTAAAGTATCTTCTCACCAGTGCACCAATATTAAAAGTTGAAAACCCAGAGAAATATTTTGTGGTATGTATAGATGCATGTGTTCAAGGACTTGGAGGAGTTCTTATGCAAAACAACCATGTGATATGTTATGAATCCAAGAAGCTGAAGGAGCATGAGAGGAATTATGCCACTCATGATCTGGAACTTGTAGCCATAGTACATGCTCTTAAAATGTGAAGGCATTACTTGACGGGAATAAAATTTGAGTTAAGGACAAACCACTGTGTCCTAAAGTATTTGTTTGATCATCCTACTCTAAATGTTAGGCAATCTAGATGGATAGAATTTCTATGTGAGTTTGATTTTGAAATCAAGAACATTAAAGGCAAGGAGAATAAGGTAATTGCTATGCTCAGCAAGAAAGTACAAGAAATGCATGTGGCGTCTATTAGCATTTTCCAATCATATTTAAGACAACAGATTATTAACCGTAATGTTGAAGATGAAATGGATGGATAGGTAAAGAAAAAATTACAGTAGCAAAGCATTGAAAAGAAGTATGAAGGTTATAAGTTAGAAGAGAATGGACTTCTTACTTATAAGAGTAGAATGTATATTTCAAATGTGGTAGATTTGAGGAGGGTTTTTATGGATGAAATCCATCAAAATCCGTATTCTGGTCACCTAGGATATTAGAAGACGATTACTACAGCAAGAAAGCAATACTTTTGGCCAGGCATGAAGAAGGACATGGCTGAATATATTTCAAGGTGCATGAAGTTTCAACAAGCGAAGGTTGAACATTAACACCCAGCAGGTTTGTTACAACCTTTGCGAGTTCCAGAATGGAAATGGGAAGTGATTTCCATGGACTTTATTATAGGATTTATGATGACTTGGAGACAACATGATTCCATCATGGTTTTGGTGGATAAGTTGACGAAGGCAGCACATTTTATACGAGTAAATTCCACACATAAGACTGATGATATTGCTAAGATTTTCATGAAAGAAATTTTTAAATTACATGGATTGATATGTTAAGTTCACTTCTAAATTTTAGAAAGGATTGTTTGCAGACTTGGGAACAAAGTTTAATTTCAGTACTGCCTACCATCCTCAAACCAATGGATAGACCAAGAGAGTTAACCAAGTGCTGGAAGACATGCTTCGCATATATGTGATGGAAAAACCATCCAAGTGGGAATACTATTTACAATTGGTAGAATTTGCTTATAACAATGGACAACAAGCATCCTTGGGGATGACTCCATATGAAGCTTTGTATGGAAGGAGGTGCAGAACACCAGTAACTTGGGATAACCCAGTGAACAGAGTGGTAATCGGTCCATAATTGCTCAAGGAGATGGAGTAGGAAGTTGTAAAAATCAGACAGAATCTAAAGGAAGCCCAGGATGGACAAAAAAGCTATGCAGATAAGCATAGGGTGGAGAGAGAGTTCAGTATTGGGGACCATGTTTACCTCAGGGTGAAGGAAAATAAAATTTCCTTGAAGATTGGGAGTTGTGCCAAGCTATCTCCAAGATAATTTGGGTCGTTTGAAGTGCTTGAAAGAATAGGACCAATTGCATATAGACTTGCATTGCCTTCTAGCATTAGGGCTTATAATGTTTTTCATGTTTCTTTGCTTAAAAGATATGTACATGATCCTAACCATGTAATAAATTGGGATGTGATTCAGGTGGAACCAAAGGGAGAGTTCCAAATAGAGCCAAAGTGCATCCTCGCTAGGAAGGTCACGGTGCTCAAGAACCGAGCAATAGGACATGTAAAGGCACAATGGGAACACTATGATCCTGAAGAAGCTACGTGGGAGCTGGAGGATGCCAGGAGACTGACACATCCATTTTTGTTCATTTTTGTGGATTACTGAGGGAAGTACCAGCAAAGCATTTTTGTTCAATGTTGTAAAGCACTGAGGACAATGTTGTTGAAGGGGGGGGAATGTAACACCCCAGTTTTGACCCCATTTGCATTTAAATAATATGATGTGAATAATCATGGTGTGGAGCTCAAGGAAAAATCCACACCATCGATTTAGTGTTTATGTTTTGACGATTAAGATTTAGGCCGATGGTGTTTTTATGTTAGTTGAATGTTATAAGTTTGGACATCATGTCAATTTGTGATTTTTAATTAAAATCCTATAGACAGCTATGTCAATGCAACAAAATGAGATGGGGGAATGATTTTTTCTAAGGATGAGAGGGGGATTGGAAGAGTGGGCAAATATTTGAACTGGGCAAAGCACCATTTCTGGAAAAATGTTTTTTTAAATTTTCTTGGGCAAGAAAACACCAACAAATCCTGCCTCTCCCTCATGCAGTAGCATTTCACCTTCCCCTCCTGATTTGGACTGTGTTGAACATTTTGGCAAGGGGATTATGTAACTCATGCAGCAAGCAAGAAAAAATGCTCTGAGTCTTGATCCTTCACGGATTTTCCTATTGTGTAAATTCATTTTCCTTTTTACGATTTTCTTGTCTGTTAGTCATTTCCTGATTGTGAATTCCCATAATCTTATTTGTAGTTTTGAATTGAATGACCAACAAATGATTTTCATTTTTGGTAATTGTAGTAGTCGGTCTGGCTCAGGAAATGCTTAGAAATTCGTAATTGTTGTGTGTGTGTGTGCATTTTCTTGGCTTCTGTTACGTTTTGTTAATCCCATAACTGAGATCATTGCATGTGCATCCTTGTTTGACTTTTAAATTGATTTGGGGAATGGAAATGGAGTCTGGACTTGCTTGATAAACCTAGTGTGTGAAGGAACCTCACAGACCAATCTAGAGGGTTGGTTTTCTTCTTTGTATACCCTGAATAACACTGAAAGGGAAGGCATGGCCTGCGAGACTATGTAGCAGAGAAGGGCATGCTTCCTTGTGTTGGGTGTGTAAATGTTTAGAAGTCAGGCTAGATCTGTTGTAGGTGTCCATAGCTATGGGATTGAGCTCACTAGCTTAGCAATCAGTCTTTCCACCTCCTTGGAAGCCTAATAAACCCAACTAGAAGGATGGCTTGGCTAGTAGCCTGATAAACCCATCTATTGGCTTGGTTGTCTCATGTGAATTTGGCCAAGTGTAAACCATTTCCTTTGTAAGTCTAATAAACCCAACTGGAAGGATGGCTTGGTAGGTAGCCTGATAAACCCATCTGTTGGCTTGCCTGTGACTTGTATAAACTTTTTCTATGTGTAAATCATTGTCTGTGTAAGCCTGTTAAACCCAACTGTGTTTTCTTGGCTAAGTTTCATTGTATCCGTGGCTATGGGGAGTCTACTAATGTTCCTTATTCCTTGGGGAAATAATGCCCAGCTCGTGGGTGGCAGTATTGTTGAGATATTAGTGAGCACGCTGGCCTATGGTTGGGTGGAACGTTGCAGCGACATAGTTGGTTGCGAGACAAGCTTCTGATAAAGATAAGCATTTCTTGTGTTTCAATCCCTGCAACTGTACTTGTTTGTCAATTAATATGAAATGAAGAATGCTTGAACGAAATGTGTTGTGTTTCAGCTGTATATTTCATGAATGATACATCTATGTGTGAAATTACTTCACTGAATTTTCTAAGTTGTTATGAAGTTAGATTGGTTGGATTGGTGATGGATTGGATGTTGGAAATCAGTTTTATACTTAGAAATTTTTATTAGTAGATCGAAATTCTGTAGATTTAACCTTTCCACAACTTGCAGGATGCAGAAAATTTCTTTGGAAATTTCGATCTCCACATTTTTCCCTTCCCAATTTTCCTTTCCACAACTTGCGGAATGTGGGATGCGGAAATGTTGTTTGGATAAAATTGCTTTCCACAATTTCCCTTCCGCAACTTATGGAATGTGAAAATGACTTATGGTAAATTTTGATTTCTGCAACTCGATCTCCACAGCGGCTGTTCCGCATACAGGATGCGGTATGAGGCATACGAGATGCAGGGTGCGAGAGTGAAAGTTGATATGTTTTTTATTTCGCAAGAGAAGCTCTCCTCACTGTTGATTTTCCGTGGAATGATTCTCAGCCACTGATATGATTCTGGATGCGCAACAAACTATGATTGGTGATTTCCACTATGATTCTTCTTATCCTTTTGATCTCTTAATGGATGGGGAAGATAAATATTTTAGACGGCCTGGATCTGAATGTTACTAGGATAAATTCTTGCTTGCGTATATCTTAAAAAAAAAGAACCGATAATAATCATATGAATGCATAATTACAGATAGGTAACTCAGGTAGAAGAGTTGGGTCGCGTTCTCTCCTCTGGGGCGGGAGGGGATGTGACATCACATCTCTTCATACCTAAAATGTAGGAAAAAATGAAATACATCACCACAGACAAGAATGAAATGCATTCACAGTCTCTTCACATCCGAAAAAGTAGACCAATAATGAAATGTATCGCATGTCTTCATATCTAAAAC
>LPNX011139190.1:0-54802 GCA_001517045.1 Pseudotsuga menziesii
ACAACTTTTCTTTGTTCGAAGTTGAGAAACATGTAAAAACAAATTCGATTTTGTCATAGACCCCCCCAAAATAGACACCCAACTTCATGATTTCACCCGTATTTTGTATATATCTAGGCACAACCTCCTCTTCCAAGCTAGTTAGAATTGGGATTGAGGTGCTGCTACTATTGTATTGTTTTTATTCTTCATTTGAAATAAATAAAAGCTTTGGAGGCCAGATGGTGTTGTGCCATTACATGTGTGGATGATTATTGCCATTATTTTACTGAGGTAACCTGTATCTGTTTTCATTTCTTGCTAGTTGCTTGTAGATCTGTGGTTAAGATTGGTAATTAGCTTATTACAATCTTGATAGGAAAGGTGTTTTTCAATAAGTTTATTGACTATCACTCTCCTTTGATGCATGTTTAGAGATCTATATTTAGCATGTCATATAAGCTTATATGCATGTTATCTTGAATCTCTTTGTATGTACTAATCGGATCTCACAAGTTTCTTGGCAAGTTCTTTGATTTCAGATGAGTTGCAGGTTCATACTTTGGAGAGGATGCTGATCTAGTTTGCTTCTTCATTCTCTTCAAAACATTTCAAAGGCATAGTCCCTCAGCATTCCACCTGAAAGCTCTACTGCGGATCTTCAAGGAAACCAACATTTCTTTCCTCCTCTTCCTCCCTCAAAATCAACACTTTACCCGGTTACTTTTTTCAGTTCATAGCTTTGATTTCATTTGGATCTATTTAATCAAAGTAAAATATACATACATCTGATATTTCATAGCTCACAGTCTAGATCTTGCACCCAAAAAAGTTTCATAAGCATTCTAGATCTAGCTTTAGGGAAATCGTCTTTTTGCATGAAATTTAAAGAAAACTTGTAGATCACATGCATTAGATTTACTTTCACTGTTATAAAAGTTAATATTCTGAAATATCACTGCATATTTGTTGTCTGCACAAACAGCAAGCCAAGATCCCAAGCAAATCTTGCTTTCCTTGGTTCTTCTTCTTCTTGTTTAGCTAGTTTTAACTTCATTTTTGTGAGATAAGGTAGGCTGATCCAAAGGTACTCTTAAAGTGATTTTGGGAATTTTTTATTCCAACATGTTCATTGTCTTTTAGCAGGTATGACAGAAAATAAAGGAATCTGCTGTCTGAAGTGGCCTCAGGAGCGTTCAAATCCCCTCAGGGGTCTCCATTTTCGCTAAAAAATTCAAAATTTTTCCAAAGTTGTAAAATCTTGGTTTTAGCCTATATAAGGACCAAGAAGTTTCTGATAATTTCAGGTCACTGATTCTGTAACCAATAATAAATAAAATCATTTTTGGAATAGGCTCTTTCGAGCCCATTCCCCATCCCCCATGGGGGGATTTGCGTCGGTGCCCTTTTTATCGCTTTCTGCTTATTTCTTTTTTACTAGAATTGATATAATTTGCAGGGTAGTATACTTTATTTTTTTATTAATTCCATACTCCATATCTTACATTTCAAAGTAATCGTAATACTTACCCCACGATTTCCCGATTGACCCGAAAGGGGAAAGAGATTCGTAGTAGGATTAATTAAGAAACTAGAATTGTGTATCTATTTTATTTTTTCTATCATTTGTTTATAAGCAACTATAAAATTTACCCCTCCTCGATTCCCCGATTGAGATCCACTTGGATTGAAAGAGGTTCTTGGAGGGTTTTCTTTTAAACAAGAACACCCAGTTTAAAACTTATTAAAATTTACAAGAATCCAGTGTGTATGCTATGCATTTGGCTGCGGTTCATCCGATCAGTTAAGCTGTATCAAAATCACTTGGGTGACTAGCATAATTAGGACTCACTCTCCCCAATTGACAAACCATCAGGTGAAAATCCAACACCTAGATCAAACCTCTACGGTGGAAAAATACCCAAAGGAAGCAGGAACTTCTAAAAAGTGACCTCGGGGCATCGATCTCTGTCACACCCTAATGGGTTCGTTATGAACAATAGCCCCATAGACTCCATTTCATCCCACACATTCCTTGCGGGTAGCCGTGAAGGTTTAGTTTTGGACATACTCCAAGTACTCTTAGGTATATTTGGAGTCCCCCCTTTGCCTAATTTAATCAACTCATACTTCACATTTAACTTAAAACATACCAAGAGGCAATTGAAAAACATTCACTCCAAGCACATGCAAGCATATTGATTCTATTTTTGACTCCATTCTAAGGCACTGGTTAATTTCTTGCTTTATATATGTATTGTGTCTCAGCATTGTGCTTTCATGTGTTCATCTTTTACATCTTTCCATCTTTGATTATCTATAGTTAAATTGTAAACTCCTAAATACCTCAGTCAGTTTAAACATCACAACACTAAGTAATTCTCCTTAGTAACTTAATAGGGTCTACCCCCCTTGGCTTCGTTAGGAGTTGAGCCTAAACGGAGGAGTCAAGAACAAGGTTTCAGCCTTGACTCGAGACTTGCCCTCAAGGACACACCAAGTGGCTTGAATATTTCTGCCATGTGACCCAGGTGTGTGAAAGGCGGAAACAGTTTTCACTTTCTTTGAACAAGCTAGGAGTTCATCGACCCTCATCTGTATTTATTTTTTTCCCTGATCTGAATCTCCTTCCACTCATTAGGACTCTAGCTTCTAGTTCAGGTTCTATACTTCCTGGGAACATCTCAGCTCACCATTTCCTATTTTCTTGATAGGTCATCTATGACATGCCTTCTTCTTAGGTGTACGACTTAACTACTTAACTACATAATTCCCTTCTCATAAACAACTTGATCCATGTACTGATAGATAACAAATATCTTCTTCGGGGTCCTTGGAAAAAAATTATTTCAGCCTCACTATATGAGGTTATAGTCTCTACTAGGAACTCAGTAATATACCCTTGCAGAATACTTTCAACCCAAAAGTAAACAGCTCTAGAGATGGTGTTAGTTACTTTGGTTATCTCGTGAACCAACTGATCACTCCACTGAACCACTTATCTTCTCTGGAAATGTGTCTTCCTGGTCGCCAATATTGACAACCACTCGTGTAGCACAATGGGAAAATATGCAAAGAAAATATCGTGAATGTCAGAGTATATGTACTCGTCCACCAATTTTTCTGCGCTCAAACCTGATCCTGTGCTCTCTTCTTGTGCAAATGCTAGTGTCTTAGACTCCATCTAGTCCTGTATTTCCTTCTTTTTCAGATGCCACAACATTTTCCTCAACTCAAATGATTACGGGTCCCAGCAATGGAACCATTTGTTGGCCTCTATATCTTTACTTATGTGACCCAATGTTCAACAACAACACAATACCAACAAGACACCAAAATACATTAGCTTGATATAGAAATCTTGGTCAGCAACACTCACAAGGTAGGTGCAGTCTCACCTGAGATATATTGATGTGTAACTGACTAAACCATATTTCTGTAGTTGGCAAGGGATTATAGTCCCTTGTTGTGCGGCCAAGGCACTCAACAAATATAGGAGGGCAAAGTCTATTGCTATGTGACAGATGTGCAACTACATGCCACAATCTACGTGGGACACAACCTTGTCCTTAACCACTTAAAAACTGGTGCAACTATGCGACACAGTTGATTCCTTGGTAATAACAAACATCGTGTGACTTATATTATAACTTAGCATATTAACCATGAAATCATACATAACATTTCAAAAGTGCTTATCATTCATTCATTCCTTAACTAATCAGTAATATTGTGACATACATTCAACAATAACTCTAAAAATATAAAGTAAACAAACATTCAGATAACATTCAATATCCATGGCATTCATTCATTTGACACAAGAATTAACATGGAAACCCATCTGGGAAAAACCACCAAGGTGCTCTTCATCTAGCATGAGAAATATATGTAGCACCTTGCAATATACAACTTGCAGAATGCTCTTAATATATGTCTTTTTGAATCAATATTCTTTCTCTCATGCTCTCTAGTTTATTTCTTCTATTTACTCCTACTGATCCGCACATATCCTGGATCAACTCTTCTACTTTACTATCTGCGCACTCAGCTGCAGATTCCTTCTACTACTAGCGGTCTATGCACTTAGCTGCAAGATATGTGGCTCAACATCCTTCTACTAGACTCCTTTTCTGAGTCAACAACATTGAAGGTAACAAAATATAACAAAGTATAACAGAATCTACTTGTTGAATCTCACTCTCCAAGCTAACCCTTATACATAGCAGCTTCCTTCTATTTATAACATTTACAAGACCGTACAAGGTCGACTAAGTACTACTGAGTTATTATAGATGCAAGTAGCTACAAAATATCTCTGTTACATTAAATTCCATATCAAACAGGTCAAAAAATTCTTGTATGACATTAATCACAGCCTTAACTAGCTGCAAAAATGTCTTGTAGCCTTTTGTACTGGTCATAACTACCCAAGACACTATCCTTTATCCTTTTGTTGGTTCGTCCTTCTGCAGTCTTCCACTGGTTTCTACCTGTTCCATTTTAACTCTTATACCTGCCTCTTCCACCGACTCGGATCTTCCTTCCTCATCGTAGCTATCCTTGTCGTAGCTTCTTCTTCCTGCTTTTCTTCCCTCACGTGCCCACTTTTCCTCTTGCGCTTGCACAACGGATTCTTCCTTGTGCACTTTTCCCTGGCCCAACACTATGCAAATAATTTGAAAGGTTCTCTCTCATTTCCAATGTATTTGTTTACAACAATAGCGGTACACATTTACTAACAACATTTGGATTTCTAGGCCTTTTCCTTGTTTACTATGGATGTTCCTGAATTTGTAGAGGTGCTCCTAAATTTTAGGGGTTGAAAATTTATTTTCTGTCAACCAACATTGAAACACTAGGAAGAAATAAATCAATTCGAAACATTTTTTTCTAGCCAGGAAACAAATGAGACTTTATTTTCAAGTATTAGTTTTTTAAGTGAATAAACAAAAAAGTTTTCTTCCCTCTGCATAGGCACAACACTAAAAACGTGAACTATTTTTTTATAAAAAAATAGAAAAATAAGATTTTACAAAGTGGATTTTAGTTGTATTTATTATTTAGGGATAAGGGAAAATAAAATCCTCATGTATGAATGCTTCCAGTCATAACATGCTTTCATTAGATGTTCAAAAGTGTCTAGAAAGGATGACTTAAGAAATAACCATTTTTCAAAAAGAATGTGGAGAATCCCAACACTATTATCTGAAGAGCCCCTCCAGATGAATCCGTCAAGACACCTAGGTCATATTTGGCTCTCTGGCCTATGTTGGATCTCCTTGATGCAATAAGATATCTCTTAGTTAAAGTACTGGAGCAAGTAAACATAGAAACTAAAAAAATAGTTTCCCTGACATAGACAAATAAAAGGTTAACAGACGTGTTGAAAAGGTTCATAGTTCTTCATGTTAGCACTAGTGTTAAGCATGGAATATTGAAATGTTGGTAACTTTGGAAAGGCAGATTCAATGGAGGCTGACAGAGAAAATGAGAAGCATTCAGAATTACATGATGGTCTTAATTGTGGGCAAACAAATAGAACAATGGTACTAGTTTGGCCATGGAGATGGAGCAACCACAACTTTGTATAGATGCATTTCAGCCTTAAAAAAAGGAAGGGTGGGGCAATGCAACTTGAGGAAAAAGTATAACATGAGACAAATCCTTCTTCACTAGTGAAGGTCAGCAAAAAATATTACTGTTGTATCTACTATTATGTTTTTTGCTATATTTGTTATGTTTTCTTTGAATTTTACTGTTATTAAATGGGTTTTTGTTTTACTCTATTTTTTATTGTGTTATACTACTATTTTATGTAGAGCTCTCTATCAATTATATTTTGCATGGATTCTCAATCCTGAAGAATTATCACTTATGATTCTCTATCATATATGACGATTATGAATATGGGCTTGGCATTCAATCAAGCACATCAACCCATTTATGTAACTTGATGTTGATGGTGTTGAATGTTGAAATCCTTTGGTATGACCTTAAATCACCCTTCACTCAATCAAAATCACTTATTAAGCATGGAAAAATTTTCTACCTCTTTTAAAGCTTGGATTAGGAAGTTTCATCAAAATTGTAGGGTGCTGACTAATGTCCTTGGACGATCAACTTTGAGACATGAGGTAGAGGAAAGAGATAGATCCTAGAGAATGGGGGAACAAGTTGCTTTTGATGAATAGGATCCAAATTTAGGCAAATTTTTTGATGATATGTAGTTAGTTTTTGTAGCTTGAAGTTTTTTAGACTCTAGAGGCTATTTGGAGCCTCTTTGTTTATGTATTTTCGGTCAAATACGGATTGCACTCAATGCTATTTTAGTTATACATGAACCCTCACTTGCTATATACATCCTAAATTTGAATATTGTCAAAATTGATTCACAATGAGATGTAGGAGCTAACGAAATATTCACAATCTAATTTATGCAAGAAAACAGTAAAAGAGAGCAAAATAACACACATACATTGTGTTGATAACTGATGTTTCTAGTAGTGTACAACTTTTATATATGTATGATACATACTTATAATACATATAGAAAAAATCATTAGCCTATGGAGGCCATTTGATGCATACATGTGTCAGGATAGGATTTGACCCAAAAACCCCCCTAGGTGGACCAATCAGCTTCCAACCCATCCCAAACAGTCATGAATTCTAGTGTGAACATGTATGAAGCATGATAGATCATAAATTAAGGAAGGCTAGGCGTGGGTGATCACATGTATACGTGGGAGAGGCTTTAGGAGGAAATAAATGCCCAAGGAAGGCCAAAAAACACCAAATACTTGCACTAGCACTCATAGTCAAATAAGTTCTTTGATTTAAGGGATGGGAGGACTCCAAGGAATACTATCATCAATGAAGGATATTAGGATTTCAGGATTATCAAACTAGATAACCTCAACTGTTAGAATGATCAAAGTGGAGTGCCTCAATTGTGAGTAAATGAGCCAGAATCACCTAATAGACCAAGATTGATTAGTATAACCTAAGTTGGGCCATATGACATAAGTACAAGAAAAATGAAAATGCATCCTAGGTGTATGACCATGGTACTAAGGTGGATTATTTCTCAAACAGCCCCCTTTAAGCCTAAATTAGTACAACTTATACCAAATATTTATTTAGAACTTGGAAACTAAGGCTCAAGTCACCTCTTACAACAAAAGTTTTATTTGTCCATGTAAAATGAGGAAAGATGAAAAAAATCATGGGGAAAATCCTCCTTCAAGAATGTACATGATAGAGATGATAAAAAAAAGTCTTCAATAGATCCTCTTCTTCATTTGAATGATTTGAAAGAAAAAATTCTCCATGATGGACTTGGTGAGGATGTTATGGATGCCAAGATCATGCATCAATGCATCAATGTGTTGTAGACAAAGAACATGTAGAGAGGACCCTTGATGGTCATCATTTGCTGATGGAGGAGAATCATAAGAATGTACTTTTATTCAAGCATAATCTTATCTAGAAGCATAATCAATAATGGAAAATATATCTATGCAAACTCTTTCCCAAAGAACATCAAAATATTCAACAAAATATGCCTCATGTGTAGCTGCCATATCCTGAATTAAACCATGAGTCTTATTCCCAATTTGTTGAAGCACATTGATAAATCTATGAAAAATCTCATGAGGCTCTGAAATATTGGAATATATGTGATAAATAACATAAAATATCTTAGTTATAGTGTTTCCATGAGTGAATGGGTCCATAGTGCGAGAAGAGTGGGAAACTAGATCACACTAACAATTGAGCGAACCTGGATGGTCTGGAGACTTGAAATTCAAACCATAGGTGGTGAGATAATGTATAGAGATATGGAAAAACAGTCCCATGAATTCCAATGCCATGGCTTTCCAACCAATGAATGATATTCAATACATAAAATCAACATACATAAGTGACATAGTATTGCAAACTAGGAAATTTGGATTTTCCAACTAGTGAACAAGGGTTGTCGAGAATTTTGGTAATAAAATGGTTGGGGAATGATTCTATGAATTTAATGACCTGCATATAAGAACGTATATCACCTTAATAATCATAATAGGAAGGATCTGAATGGAGTGGGAAATATATTTCAAAAGACATATCAAAAACTAGTGAAAAATAAGTAGTTTTTGGAGGAAACTTTAGTGAACTGTTTGAGGATTCCTCCAAGGAAAGGATGGAGGTTTTATATTCTGATATATAAAAATATAAATCATAAAAAAATACATATTAAACAGATATATGAAAAATGGGTTTCTCCCTTGCACCCAAAGCATGAATGTGCTTACCATTTTCTTGCTCGAAAGAGAGCTTGCACTCCCATCTTCTTCCAGGATATGGAACATCAATATTGTTCTCCTCAAGGAGATTGGTCATGATGTACATATTATTTTTTAAGAAATAGTTTTCATGATATAAACCTCTACAATAATAACATTTTTTCTTGTCTCTCCTACTCTTGATCCTCTTTTCTTTTCAATCCTCGTTAGTTGAACTGGATCTTTCTGTATTTGAATGCTTCTTATCCTTCACTCTTTGTTGCTTCAAATCCTTGAATTTATTCTTTCCTTGGATTGATTTGACACACCATAAAAAAATGCTTAATACATGGTGGATTTGATGGTAGTCATTTTCACTAAATTGTCTTTCTCTTCAGTCAGTGACCCCATGAAGTCTGCTAGCGTAGGCATCCTCCAATTTCTAGCTATGAGCTTGCTTGAGTTGAATGTCGAAAAAAACACAGAATACTTAGAACCTAGATTATAAAGGATAGACAAGATCATATGCTCTTATTTATTCTCTATTCCACACTGTTTCAGTTGAAGCACCAGCACTTTGAACTTAGTGAAGAAGTCCTAGATAATCTCACAGTGAGCTAGATTCAGTGAGACCAACTCATTTTCGAGTTGGTGGCCTCTCATCTCATTAGTATTCGCAAATAGTGAATCAATATTGATCCAAAATTCATTGTGTGTGCCAATACTCTCTACATGGAAGATAAGGTGTCTTGAAATGTTGAGACAAAGAATCCCAAATGCCTCATCAAGTCTGTTGAAGCACTTTGATTTCTCCACAACAGAGTTGGACTCGGTCTCAGTTCCCATGATGGCTCTATACAAGACTTTAAATCTCATTTGGATCACCATTTCATTTGTCCATTCAAAATAGTTGAATGGGGTAAGAAATACATGAGTTTGCTTTATTCTTCTTGCAAACTGAGTGATGGAAACATTGATGTACCCGCAATGAAAACACGCAAATTTTCTAGAAAATGCCCTAAAAAACAACTCAAACACTCCGGTTTTGATTTTCATCTCCACAAATCTCTGATACCATGTGAGAATTGCTTCAAAGTGTGATCTAGGAGCTAAGGAAGTATTCACAATCTACGTTATTCACAAAATATGCAAGAAAACACTAAAACAGAGAAAAATAACACACATAGATGCTGCCAATAACTGATGTTTCTATTAGTGTACAACTTGCAGATATGTATGGTACATAATTATAATAAATTGGGATAAAATATTTATCCTATGGAGTCCATTTGGATGCATACATATTGTGTCAGGCTAGGATTTGACTCCAAAAACCCCCTAGGTGGACCAATCATCTTCCAAATTGTCCCAAACAATCACAGATGCTAGTGTGAACATGGATTAAGCATGTTGGATCATAAATGAAAGTAGGATAGGAATGGGTGAGCACATGTGTGAGTGGGAGAGGCTCTAGGAGGCAATAAATTCCCAAGGAAGGACAAAAATCACCAAATACATGCACTAGAACTCATAGTCAAACAAGTTCCTTGATTTAAGGGACAGGGTGTGTTCCAAGGAATATTATCATCAGTGCAGGCCCCTGGGTTGTCAGGATGATCAAACTAGAGCACCTCAATATTTAGAATGATCAAAGTGGAGTGCCTCAACTTGAGTAAATGAGCCAAAATCACCTAATAGACAAAGATTGATCAGTATAACCTAAGTTGGATCATATGACATAAGTACAAGACAAATGAAAATGTATCCTAGGTGTATGATCATGGTACTAAAGTGGATTTTTTCTCTAACATGCATAATTTTTTGGATTGATATGGATTCACATGAACATATATGTTTTCAAAAGTTAAATATTTTATATATTTTTTGGTCAACTGGTTTTTTGGTCTGATTTTTTTTCTAGTTCTGATCCGGTACAGAGTTTTGGTCTTGACCAATTTAATAACAGGTCCAGTTCTAATAACATTTATTTGTATTTATTACTTATAGGATTTCCATCGATTATGGAAATAGTGAAAGAAAAGCTGACTAACTGTAGTGAATATAGATATGCTTAAATTCCCAGTAATACCAAAGAATATCTAGAGTTTTTCCATTCTTTTCAATCTCTATCACTGAAACATGGGAGATGAAGGTGAAAACATATTATCTATGTAATAAGACTACTACTATTGGAAAATTGTTTCAAGAGAAATATGAAACTGTAATACCCCGGTTTTGACCCTGTTTGCATTAAAAGATACATGATGTATATTTTGTAATTAATCATGGTGTGGAGTTAAATGCAAAAGCCCCACCATCGATTTGGTTTTGTATGTTTCAGAAATAGGGATCGTTGCCAATGGCATATCATGCTATCCAAGACATTATAGTTTTGGGAATCATGTAAATATGCACATAAGTTAAGATAAACCTACAGCTAGCTACGAAGGTGCAATGTTAAATGCAAAGGGCATGATTCCTAAGGTTAAGGGGGAGTTGTCTAACCCGTGGGGGCCATTGGGAGTTTTCCATGTGTCGACCACCCACTAAAATTTTGTTGTTCGATTAGTTGGGAGCAGTTATTCCTGGGGAGTGGTGGTTGGAAAGACCGCCCGTATTTGCCCCACACACACTCCACCAGCCAACTCGCTCTTCCTCATGCGGAGGCAGGGGAACAGTCACCACTCTCCCACTCTTCCACTCACAATTTTGGGTTCTCCACTGTGGTTTTTTTCTTGACCATATCATGCGAGTAGGGGTCTGTTCGGTTCTCTCTTCCCTCACCGATCTCTAGTCGGTGGATCTGCTTTCCTCCCATAGTGATTCGTTCTATTCTTCCTCTGTTCATGCAGAGAGTCTAACCCAGTTTTATTTATCGAACTGTGAAAGGTATCAGTGGGATTTTACGGTGAGATCGGCTATGTTCTTTCCCTGAATTGGGAAGAGGATCAATTTCCCTTTTGTAGTGTTAGACTGTGTGTATGTGTGTTACCATCCCGGTTTTGTGGTCTATGTCTACGTTTTCCCCTATCCATGCTGGGAGTTTGGTTTCTTTCCTATTTGCGGACTATGTAATGTTGTCGTCGTTTCATTGTGAGATTGGGGATATTGGCTTCCCCTGGTTGTGGGTTGTTGTGTATGCAAGTACCTTTTTTGGGTTTCTGCTAAGTTGTTTTTGCCACGCTGGGGCCAAGAACAAGTCTGAGTCGTCTTGTTGACAAGAGCTATGTTCACCTTTTTGTTTGGATTTGTCACCCTGTTGTCTTCATCTTCTTCACATAGTTGTGAACTGTTTGTTTTACTACAGGTATGCAGTGGTTGGTATTCGAACTATTGAGAGTGGGATTAGAGGCTGGGTATGCTTGAGAAAACTAGTGTTTGCAGCCACTCAGATAGAGTTAGACTACTGGATTTCTTCTCCACAACCCTTGAAGAGTATTGGAAAGGGAAGTCAGGGCCTGAGGGACTGTGAAGCAGAGAAAGGACTGATTCTTGGTGTTGGGTGTGTGGGTGTCTTAGAAGTCAGGTTAACTCTGGTGTGGGCATCCTTAGCTCTCCATTGAGGCCACCAGCTTAGAATTTAGCCTTTCCTACCTCCTTGATATCCTGATAAACCCTAATGTGTCGGTTTGGCTATTTTGTGTACCTTGGCTATGTGTAAGTCTGCTTTGACCCCTATTCCTTGAGGAATCGTGCCCAACTCAGGGGTGGCAGTGTTGCTGAGAGATTGATGAGCACGCTGGCCTATAGTTGGGTGGAACGTTGCAACGATGTAGATAGTTTTGGGACAAGTTCTTTATAATATAAGTAATCTTGTCCATTTTTCTTCTGCAATTAGATTTACTGTCTATTGTCTAATGGATCATGATGAACATGTTGAAGCTGGAATGAACGTATGTCTACTTCCATTGTATGATGAATAATTATGTATCTGTGTATGCTTTATGTTTTAATCATTTGTTTTCAACATATATGCATGTTCATGTTCATGGGGATAGTTTCTCTGAGGTTTTTGTTTGTTTGGTAGCATCCTCCTCGCCGGTCAGAGGGTCGGGCACGTTACAGTATGGTATCAGAGCAAAGGTTGCAGCATGGGCTTGAATGGGCCATGAAGATGCAGTGACATAGATTATGTTGCAGAATTTGGGCCTCAAAGGGCCATGAGAAACAATTAACAGAGGCAGGGTGCCTACTCCCCAAAATAAACCAGAATTATCGACTCATCAAAAAACTTAGTGAGAAGTTCTTCCGATGCAGCGGAAGAGCTAGTCTGAAGGTCACTCGACGAGAGACAAACAACCTTGGTTGCGGAAAATTTTCTAAGTGCTTGGCCATAAACACATCAAAAAACTTAGATAGATGGACCTTCGATGCAGACCCTGGTGACGGCAAAATTAGTTAAACGGATCGGCGATGATTAGTTGATCACATTGCCGATGCTTAGTTGATTTTGCGTCCATTGTTGCGGCTGGTTAGAGGACTAACCTTTCAATGGGTAGAAGCCCTAACTCCTGATTCCATAGTGACTAGAGGTTCCAATCACCAATAGGCTTGTGGACGCGGAAGACACAAAAGGATCATTGGCTGCCGTTGCGGAAACCGAGACGACTAGCCACCCGATGCACAGAGCACCCGACTGCCGGCGCAGCGAAAAATTTCCAATTTTTTTCTAAGGAATGGGATCATCAGCGATTGGAAAAGGATAGTTGTTGAAATCTCCGATGATTAGTTGATGGCGTAGCCGCAACGTCAAAAAATAGTTAAGGAAATAGCTGACACAAAGGCGGGTTCCTGAAGTCTTTTTCGCTCAAGTTTTCCTAAATGTTGAATGCATCGGAGAAATTTAGTTGATGAGATCGTCGAAACGACGATGGAGATTAGTGGATTGATAAAAAAAATTAGAATATTTAAGTGCCGAAACATCGATAGAAAGGACAGGAAGTTATTTATTGAAGGAAAGAAGATTAAAGAGGAAAATTCAAAAAAATTTCTAAATATTTCAACCATCGGCGATCGACGAAGATCAATCGAAGGGATCAGTGACATTTAGATGATGGCACCACCAAAACACCGGCTCATCTAGTCAAACGAACCCTCGATAAAGGCCATCGATGTTGGTTGAATATAGAAGATGGAAGCGCCAACGCGGAAGAGAAGGAAGAAGAAAATTTTGAAAATTTTGAAGTACGACAATGTCGATGAGATTTAGTTGACAGAACCGCCGAAACGTTGGTGAAAAATATAAGATGGGATCACTGATAGATATATGAAGAAGGTGCCGATGATGCGATGGTGAAGATCTCTCGAAGAATGCCGAAACATTGGTGAAATTTAGTTGTTTGAAGATCCGACGCGGCGACAAGCAAGGGAAGAAAAACTACGGAATTTCTCTAAGTGCAGAAAGCATCAGAAAAGGTTAGTGTATCTGAAAGCCGATGAGTGTCCATGGAACTCGCAGTGGGATTGCCACCCATAGTTGAGGATGTCTATAAGACTAGTCGTGTGACACCGCAGTTGCTAGTTTCTCTGACCGCCGACAGGGTTATGGCTGCGAAAAACCTTAGTTGTTGGATTGCCGCCGTTGTGGATGACTATGGAACTAACCATCCGACGAGCGAGTAGTTAGTCGCTCCAACCGTCGATGCCACGGCAGGTAACATTTTGATCATCGAAACATATTATTTTTGGCATCACTGATGCAGATCGAAAGCCTAGACAACTACAGACCCAAAACACTAGAAGGTTAGTGAAGAAAGGACCCAATGAACGTCGAAAGAAGTTAGTGGTTTGGTCCGTCGATGGGCATCATAAAATTTTAGTTATTTGAGTCACCGACACAATGAAAGCATTTAGTTTTGCGCTGCCAACACATAGTGTGTAGTGGTTCTCATTTTTCGACAGGGTTATGACCACAAAAACCCTAGTGAGTTTGATTGTCGTTGTTGCGGCTACCTAGAAAACTAGCCGCCTGATTATTAGCACTTTCGATTGCCGATATGCAGTAGTCCTTGACATCACTGATAAATGATAAAGACCGGAAGCCTCGATAACTAAGGATTCGATATGGCGGAAAACTATAGTTGTTGGAGCTGCCAATACTGCAGAAAACCGTAGTTGTTGGAGCTGTTGATACGGCGGAAAAAGTTAGTTGTTAGGGCTATTAGGGCTCGGACCTTGTAAGTCCTTAATTTTGGCAATTCTGTGGTTTTGGTGCGAAGCTTGTAAGCGGAGTTGCGGTTCAAAATAGTCTTAGGGGTTTCGGGGTTGGGTCGAAGCCCCTCTTTTTGTAAATGTCCCATGGTTTTCGGGTGCCCATGGTTTAAGCCCATGGTATTGTAAAAGTGCACTTGTATAAATAGGCACTTATGTAAAGGAGTCAGGTTAGGTTTTTGGATGTTTTTTTGGTGATGATAATTTGATGCGAAGCTAAGGTCTATTTGTGGCTTTAAGGTTAAGTCCCAGCTGAGTGCGTAGACGACCTCTGCAGCTGAGTGCGAAAGGGGTTTTGTAAGAAAGTTTAAGTCCTAGCTAAGTGCGTGGACGACCTTTGCAGCTGAGTGCGTAGGGGGTTTTGTAAGAAAGGATCTGTAGCTAAGTGCGCAGTTTTGGGTCGCTGAGAAGATCTGCAGTTGAGTGCGCAGATCAGAACTGTTTGTTTTGTAAAGAGTTGAATATAAACACAGTTCTTTGGACGTAGCCCCTACACTGGAGGTGAACCACATATATCTTGTGTTGTGGTGGTTCTTTTATGTTGTTTCTGTTATATTTTTAAGCATTTGATAAGTAGATGAATGATAAAGTAAGATAACTGCTGAATATTAACTTCACTGTGAATTCCCAGTTAAGGGTTAAGAAAGAAACTATATTTTTATCTAACTGCGAAGCTATTTAAGTGAATGTCGAAGCTCTGTATTGAATAAATATTATTTGTTAAGGCTAAAGGTACAATAATATCCCTCTTTTTCCTGTAGAAACCTGATTCTGCGGCACCCCATAGCTGTTTTGGGTGAGACTACAACCTGTTCGCAAGTTGTTACTGAAAGGGCCAACACTGTGGGTCTATTTGTTGGTTGGAAGATAAAAGTATAAGAACCTGGGTCTGCCCTAAGCACCAACAAATTGGTTCCGTTGGTGGCTGAACCAGTATCTGCTCAAGAGGGATCTACGTCGTACCTGGAGGGATATGTTTTGGAGGTCCTTAGTAAAAGAAATCAGTGTCTGGATTGAAGATACCTATCTAAAATTTGTTGAATAAGAAAATAAGGATCCTCGTCATAGCTCAGATGACTTCTTGCAAAGGTACGTTTTTTTTCTGATATTTATGAAATTTTCTTTGGTAGTATCCACATAGAATTGCACCAGTGGTTATCCAAGTTGACAGAAAGAAAGAAAAACTTCAAAGAAGATTAGTTTCATAATTGGACCCTAGCAAGAATTAATATATTGAAAAGGGTGAACAAGGCAATATCACGAGCTGTTGATTTCTGGACAATGCGAACCCTTGAAGCATTTGTGACAGACTTTGCCATCGACACACATACTTCTTTCAGCAAAGCAGAAAGACAGTTTTTCCAAGGACCAAGGGGTAAGTACCTAAACTCATTAAATCTGAACATTAAAATGCTCTTGGCTGAGAAAGGCATATTGCTTATCAAATCAGATTGTTAGATTTATTTCTACTAACCTATGTTTGGCAGCGAAAGTGACTTCAATGAGCAAAGTGGTTTGCTACGAAGCGGTAAAAGATACAAGAGAACTCTTGGATCCTATACCCTAGGCTAGAATACTGATTATACCACATTAAGTCTAGAAGAATCTGAATCCAAAGAAACCCCTTTTGTTAGAAACCCTCCTATAACTCCGCAGCAAAGATCTGTTATCCCTGAGAACCCGTCGCAGTCTGAAAGTAACCCTAGCCCGAGTAGTCCTGTCGCAGGTCAGTCTACCTCAGAAAGTTCCCTTCCTCATGTTACCAGTCTTCCCCCTCCTCCTACCCCTCCTCCCCCCCCTCAATCCAATATGGCCCATGTAAATGATGATATCATGCTCCCAGTCTTTAAAGGAACATGATCAGAGGATCTAGAGCAGTTTTGGTTCCTCTGCAAAGCTGTTTGGACTACTAAGAATATTATGGATCAAAATACAAGAAGGGCGCAGTTGGTCACCTCTTTTAGAGACTAAGCTTTGACATGGTTTATGAAGTTTTCCAGTACTCAGAACTATGCCTTGGATGATATTAAAAAATAAATGATCAAAGAATTCAAGAAGTCTAAATCAGAGTCACAGTGTATAACTGAACTAAAAGAAATTCAGCAAGAGTGAGGTGAATCAGTTTGGGACTTTGATCAGAGGTTCAAGGTCCTGTTGGATCAAGTTAGTTTCACTATTGGACCAAGACAACATAAAGAATGGTTCATTGCAACACTATTGCCTCATGTTAGGACTCCACTTTTGCAACAGAAGGTTGCTGATCAATAAGAAGCTTTGGAAATTGCTATGAAACTTGAAACAACTCCTGTTGGAGATAATTCTGGAATAGCCCAAATACAAGCACAGTTAGCAGAAATGGCTTTGGAGCTTCGTGACATGAAAAAAGGGAAATATCTTCGAGAAGAGGTTTGGTGTACACGATGTAAGACAGAAGGTCATGACAAAGAATAATGCCCTGCATTAAGAAATTATTTGAATACTGGTGCACCGAACCCGTTTAACCCTAATGTCTTATATTGTGAGATCTGTAGAACAACTGGCCAGCATCGACCTGAAGATTGCTATCTGCTGCAGATATATGTTCAAATACCTAAGAATCCCTACTGCAAGTTCTGTAAGTCAGTTGGACACAACGAAGACGAATGTCACAGCTTTGACCTCATGAGAGAGCGAACCTATGATGCTTATAGGGTACAACCCGATGCACAAGGCAATGATGGATATGGTTACCATGGTAGTACATCAGGTCAAGGTAATTTCAGAGGTCGTGGTCATGGTGGTATGCCTGGAAGAGGTCGAGACCAGGTTATTTGCTATAACTGTAATCAGGCAGGACATGCATCTAGAGACTATCAGAACCCAACTATGACATGTCGATATTGCAGTGCAGTCGATCATGTGATTGAGCAATGCCCACAGTTGATAGCCAAGATACAAGAGAGAAATGGTGCTCCTACTCAGAATGTTCAAATGATTGCTGTAGAAAAAAGACCTGTCCCAGCCATTAACGTTGTTACAAGGAGTGGAGCTACGATGCAGGTGCAGAATAAGGAGAAACAACATGATGAGGCTTGGGTCCACAAGACCCCAGAGAAAATTCTAGCTTTCGATGTTGGAAGAGAAAAAGGAACATTTATGGAAGCTAAAAAATACTTTGTTGATTCGAGAACATTAGTAGCAACTATGCAACAGCATCAACAGCAGTTACAGTTCCAAGAAGCTTCGCCGGATCAAGTAAGTACACTAACATCCTTTTTACAGAGTTGTATTAAGATATTAAGAAATCAGAATTCTTTGAATGAGTTACATAAAGTTATCGCGTCTTGTGAACCTCAGCGAAGCTCTAATAGAGGAAAAACTGTTAATAGAGTTAGAAGGACTGGAAGAGAAATGAGATTGCATTCTCAGATAGGAGATTATGACATGACTGATATCATTTTAGACCTCGGATCATAAGTGAATGTCCTAACTAAACATACATGGGAACAAATGGGAAAACCTACGCTTGAATGGTCCCCTATACAGTTGAGATTAGCCAATCAGCAGAAGATTGTGCCCTTGGGAAGATTCCCTAGTGTACCAGTGGATATTGATGGAGTCAGTACCTTAGAAGATTTTGAAGTCATTGAAATAATTGATGATAGCAACCCCTATCCAGCCTTGCTAGGAATTGAATGGGCAATAGGCAATTATGCAGTAATCAACCTTAAGAATAGACAGATGAATTTTGAAGGAAAAGGCTTGAGAGTCATAGTACTGTTGGACCCTTCTCAAGGAGAAATGTATACAGAGCCAGTCAGAGATGAAGATCAGGATTTTTTGGATCATATTTACAACATCACAGCTAAAGAAGAAGACTATGTTAATCCTACTATTGAAGGTATAATGGATTGGCAGTGTGACAGTTCTTGCATGACTGATTCAGATGAAGGTCTAGATAATTGGCAGAATAGACTTTATGAGCTACATGGACATTGATGTGCAAGAATTACTAAGTCTCTCAGATGGGTTGGCTCACAGACAAGAGTCTTACCTATTTTTGATGGCTTGACAAACCCAGAAGATTTTATTGTACAATTCTCAGAGCAAGTACCAGATTCACAGAAAATGGAGACTCTAGATTCAGTATTTAGAGCCACAGCTACCAGATGGTGGAATGGTCATAAAAAGTATATTCATAGTTGGATAGCTTGTGAAAATTTTCTTCGCCAGAGATTCATAGATCAACCTCAGGAGGTGCAAAGCAGATTTAATGGTAAGACTAGACCTCAAGAACATTTGGAGTAGTGTTATGAAGCATGGAAGCATGTACCTTGTGAAGAATGGGTACATAGGTTTGTACACACTCTGGAACCTGTAGCGAAGAATTGGTATGCGGAGGTTGAGCTTCACCATGGTAATGTAAGTTGGGATAGCCTTGTTGATAGTTTTGTGCTCACATTTTCTATTAATGAATTTTGCCCTGGTTTGGATGCAGCTATTAGGGTGATCCATACTAAGGTGTTTGATGATAAAGAAATAGCCGCACACCAACCTGATTGGAAGGAACAAGAATCCAATGCAGTAGAATGTTATAACCTCACTATTGATGAAGACAATGACCCTCGCAACATCAATATTCCTGAGTCAGAAGGACATTGTGAAGTACATGGACCAGCAGTCGAGTCACCTGAAGTAACTCAACCCTTGAAGACAAGGAAAGTAAACATTGGATCAGAAGAAATGCTTAAGTATGCTACCATTGGAGATTATTGGGATGAATAAATGGTGAGCAAAGTGACTGAACTTCTCCATGAGTATCAGGACTTATTTCCGACGAAGTTCTCAGAAATGAAAGGTATCCTTGGTGATATAGGGGTGATAAAAATCCCTTTGAAAGCTGATGCGAAGCCTGTGAAGCAGCGCCCTTATAGGTTGAAACCTAAGTATAAAGAAAAAGTCAGTATGGAGTTAGATAAGATGCTCGCTGCAAGGCTCATTGAGCATGTCGAAGAGTCTGAATGGGTCAGACCTATGGTGGTACAAGAAAAGAAGACCAAGGGAGAAATTAGAATCTGTGTTGATCTGAGGAAGTTGAATGATGCTTGTTTACATGATCCTTTCCCTACTCCCTTTACAGATGAAGTTTTAGACAATGTCGGAGGTGAAGAAGTGTATTCTTTCATTGGTGGATTTTCAGGTTACCATCAGATCAGAATTGCTCCAGAGGATCGACATAAAACAAATTTCGCTACAAAAATGGGATCTTTTCAGTATACTGTTATGCCCTTTGGATTGAAGAATGCACCTGCTATGTTTTCTAGAGTAGTCATATATGCATTTAAGGAATTTATTCATAAGTTCTTGGAAGTTTACTTTGATGATTGGAATATCTTTGGTTTATTGAAAGATCATATAGCCAGTTTAAGACTTATGATGGACAAGTGTAGATAGAATCAGATTTCATTGAACCTGAAGAAGTGTATCTTTTTTGCACCTTTTGGAATTCTGCTAGGTCACATTGTATGTAAGCAAGGATTGATGGTGGATCCTGTGAAGATAGCCATTATTGTGAACTTACCACCTCTGAAGTATATTAAGCAACTTCGCACTACGCTTGGTCATACTGTATATTACAGGAAATTCATTAAAGGATATGCTCAGATTACAGGCCCTATGGAAAAGAAATTGAAGAAAGATATTAAGTTTCAATGGACCCCTGAATGTCAGGAAAGCATGGATATTTTGAAAGAAAAGATGGTAATTGCCCCTATCTTAGTATTCCCTAACTGGAGTAAGGAGTTTCATGTTCATGTCAATGCATCTTCCATTGCTTTAGGTGTATTATTGGCTCAGTCAAGTGAAGGTAATATTGATCACCCTATTTCTTTTGCAAGTAGAAAATTGTCCACGGTAGAAAAGAATTATACTACGACAGAACGAGAAGGTCTAGCTATGGTTTATGCTTTGCAAAAATTTCGACATTATTTGTTAGGATCTCATTTTAAGATGTTCACTGACCATTATGCTTTGAAGTATTTGGTTAACAAGCCTGTGTTAGGTGGAAGGATATGCAGATGGATGATTTTGTTTTAGGAGTATGACTTTGAGATCATAGTTAAGCCAGGAAGACTTAACCTGGGGCCTGACCACTTGTCGAGGCTCGAGTCAGGAGAAGAACCCACTAGTTTGGATGAAGGTCTTCCTGATACCTAGTTGTTTGCTATCCAGATGGTTGATGACTATTTTCAGGATATTGTTTAGTACTTGTCTACAAGGCTTGCACCCTCTGAGATGAAAACACAGTAGAAGAAGCAGCTGGTGGTTAGAGCAGTTGACTTTACCTTGATAGCAGGACAACTATATAAGATGGGACTAGATGAAATACTGCGCAGATGTCTCTTGGAGCATGAAAAGCCATTGATTTTGGCTGAGGCACATTCCGGAGCAGCAGGAGGTCACTATGCAGGAAAAGCTACAGCACAGAAGATTCTGACAGTTGGATTGTGGTGGCCCATGATTCATAAGGATGCAAGAGAGTATTTCCACAGCTGCGATATCTGTCAAAGGACAGGTAAACCATCCAGGAGGGATGAGATGCCTCTGGTTCCACAAGTAAATTTACAAGCATTTGACAAATGGGCTATTGATTTTTTTGGACCAATCAACCCCCCTGCAAAGAAATCTGGAGCAAGATACATTATTACAGCAACTGATTACCTTACTTGTTGGGATGAAGCTCAACCAGTCAAGAACTGTAGCACTGATACAGCTGCAAAGTTCATATTTGATAACATCTTGTCAATATTTGGATGTCCTAGAATTCTTATGAGTGATCAAGGATCACATTTTCTGAATAATACTATTGAAGCATTGACTGAAGAATTTCAAGTATATCATCAGAAGAGTACTGCCTACCATCCTCAAGCAAATGGAACTGTCAAAACCTTTAACAAGATTCTAGAGCACACTCTAACGAAGGTTTGCAATGTTAACAGAAATGATTGGGATCTTAGAATTCCAGTAGTATTATGGGCTTATAGAACCACTTGTAAGAAGTTGACATGCCATACACCTTTTAGGCTGGTATATGGACAAGAAACAGTTTTTCCCATGGAGTACATTGTTCCTAGCCTCAGAATATCTACCTTCACAGAAATGGATGATCCAGCTATGTTGAATGAAAGGCTGGCAAAGATACTGGAACTAGAAGAAGACAGATTCACTGTAGGTTTCCAGCAGCAAGTACAAAAATCTAGAGAAAAAGCATGGCATGATAGACACATTAAGAAGAAGTAGTTTCAGAATGGTGATCTTGTGCTCTTGTACAACAATAAATTCATGAAGTTCCCAGGAAAGTTCAAGATACATTGGAAAGGACCATACATAGTTCAGAAAGTTACTGATGGTGGTGTAGTTCAGTTAGCTAAATTGAATGGAGAAATTTTGCCTTCCATGGTGAATGGAAGTAGATTAAAGAAGTACAGGGACAAGTCTGTACCCCCTGATCAGAAGTAATAGCTAGAAGAAGATTCTAAGTACCAAGGACAGTTGAAATTAGGTACTAGACTATAAAGAAGCTGTTCTCAGAGAGATTTGGCAGATTGTTGAAAAATTTACGAACTGTCGAAGAAATTCTATTGTGGGTCGAAGCTCGAATATCTGTCGAAGCTAGTGTCAGGACGTGTCGAAGGTCCTCATTATGGCAAAGCTGGAGTTAGTGGTCATGCCGAAGAAGAAAGGTGTGTCGAAGCCTAAAATGCGATCGTTGAAAAAAATCAGATTTGGCGGCACCGGTATGTTAACTGCATTAACTGCCTGTAATCATGAGATTTTGGGAAATCTAGCGCCGTTTGGACAAGAACTATAGCTGCTCTGTCATATTTGGTGTCTTTAATGCACAGTTATTGCAGAATTTGGTCGTTGGATTCTATAAGAAGACACCCAGACCTGCGAATTTCACATTACGCATTTTCTTGAATTGAGTCCATGTCAGCTGATGGCGAAGTTTAGGAATTGTTGAGAGAATTCAGACAGAGGGGTCTGCAAAACCTTATGAGCAATCCACCTACATTTGCACCTCGCGAAGAGACTCCCCCAACACCGAATCAACCAATGCAAACATGATCAACCAGAAAGAAATTTAAAGCAGAAGTTCATTCTAAGCGGAATCAGGAAAGAGACAAGCCATCAGGAAAGACACCGGAGGATCTCGAGATTAATCCTTCTGGTTCAGCAGAGATCCCACCTGAAGGTTTTGAAGACTTCAATGAGGATGAGAACGTTGCATCGCAACATCCACCATATCTTTCGCGTATTCGACCAGGAGTTTAGCCACCTCGGCGGACAGCCAAGTTCATGTTACGCACCCCTTCGCTGCCACAAGGTATGAATTTGGTCGGCACAATGACAAGAAAATTAGATCGGCTAAAGTACGCAGACCACGATACGAATGATCGTGGGAAATTTATGCAGTTCGCACCAGGAAAATACTTGCAAGCCGTCCATTATCCAGAGGATGGAACAACGTTGCTTGAAGTGAAGCAGTGGGCTGCTGGCTTGCTGAAGATGCTAAATGTTCCCCACTTTGGTCGCAGCACACAGGTGACCATGGTGTTCAAGCAACTATTGGCGTTGGTGCATGATGGGCACCTGTGGATAGGAAATCAGAAAATCACCATTGATGGAGAACTCATTCATAGGATCACGGGCTTGCCGAAGGAAGGGCCTGATCCTGGGATCGAGTTCGTTGGGAAGCATGAAGACATGAAGCTGGCGTAGCACATGAAGGACTGCTTTGGCCTGACAAAAGGAAAGCAAGGGTATCAAACCTCGACAATTTGGCACCAAAACATTTTCTTCGCCGCAGACATTAGAGGAAATTTCAACTCAAAATGGGCCTTTTATATTTTATTCAAATTCCATGTCATCATGTGTTAGCCAATGAAATCGCTTTAAATTTGAAATACCGTATAGGTCTTAAACACTTTTTTAATATAAATTTGGGGATAGGTATCATAAAAAAACTACCTTTTTTGTTTGTATTTTTGACATATCTCCCTGTGTTTTTACTCAAATTTCGATCGGGAGAGCTCGTTGGATGCGGAATTAAATTCTGCATCCAAAGAGTACCCACTCAGCATACTTTTGACGGATCCCTCTACCCCAAAAACAAAAAATACCTAGAAAAAATGGAATGATGACATCATCATTCCATTTTTTCAGGTATTTCTTGTTTTTGGGGTAGCGGGGTCCATCAAAAGTATGCTGAGTGGGTACTCGTTGGATGCAGAATTTAATTCCGCATCCAACGAGCTCTCCTGATCAAAATTTGAGTAAAAACACGGGGAGATGTGTCAAAAATACAAACAAAAAAGTAGTTTTTTTCTTTTCTTCCTCCAAAATTAATAAATATTATTTTATTATTTTAACTATTATTTTATTCGTTCATTTTAGGAGGCCAATTTTGAGTTGAAATTTCCTCTAATGGCTCCTAGCATGCAAGCTAATGCAGAAGTGCAGACCGAACGAAGTACCTGCCCCGATTATCAGTATTGCAGCGAACTATGCCAAAGGCTACAGTTACAAATGGGCAGAGTACATTGCCAAGGAATTCCTCGAAGATGTCTGCGATGTGCAGGATAAATTTAGACCCTTTCATTACTCATAGTTGATAGTTCTTATTGCACTGGTAGGATGGAGAGAACCTACCAAGGTGCAGTTTGTTGATGTGCCTTTGCAGATGCCTGGCGCAGCAAGGTACGCATCTCTTTGGTTCTTGCAGGACAAAGCCTTACAGCAGATGATGAACTATGTGTTCACCTTTTACTCGATGAGCATCTCATATGAGATCCTGAAAACACCACGGCTCAGTAATGAGCTATTTTCTCAATATGTAGGAGTGGCTAACTTCAGGGATGACATGCACCATATCTTCATCCAGGCCTGCGCAGATAACAAACACAAATGGTGGAAGTTACCATACGTGGTAACCGAAGAAGAAATCCTTGTATTAGTTAAGCAGTGGCTAGCTGAATGGATGAATCACATGGGAACAAGGCCCACCATACTAGTTCCCCCAGTGACAGATGTGGGCACAGGGCCTAGTCAGCCGCAACAGGATGACCCACCAAAAGAAAGCGAAGAACAAAGTGAGTCACAACAGAGCAAAGATGACCAAGGTGGAGATGGCAGAGATGAAGAAGAAGAAGAAGAATCGGTAAAGAACATATCAAACCCTAATCGCCCAAATAAGCGCAAGTCTCCAGAAGCAAAGGAAGTTGCTAAGCCTTAGCCCAGAAAGAAAGCTAAGGCGTTGAAGGGAAAGAACATTGTCGAAGAGCCCACCGTGATGATGGAATAGCTTGATCAAGCTCTGACGAAGTCCATGGAAGTATTAACCAACAAATGGTTAGAATTTGCAGCTACACACCTTGATGCGCTCACTGGCATAGTGCAACGAATGACAAAGCTAAAGGAGTTAGCCGAAAGATCAGCGACTGGCACTGTAGCAAGTAGTGCCCTAGTAAGCGTGCAGCCAGATACAAGGCAATGGCCAGCCAGAAACAACAGAGGACAAGTACCTAGTGCAGCCCTCATAATAACTGACACAGCATCTCGCTCGCAGATGAGCATGACAGTTGGGATAGATTACACCAAGTTGTCTATGCCGGAGCTGCATCTTTGTCAATTGGAAATCATGAAGGAGATCCAAGAACGAGACAGCTACTCACAAATGTAGTTAGAGAATACCACAAAGCAGAGTGAGAGCCTCGCAGTGTAGTTGGAAGAAGCTAAGGAGAAGAAGAGGGAAGCAGAAAGCAAGCAGGTTGCAATAGCGCGAGTATTGGATGAGGCGTGTCGAAGTCTCCCTAACTTCGACATGCAGGCTGAAGAAGAACTGGAGCAAAGAGTCATCAAGATGAAAGACTATGCACAACAGTCTCAAAGCTAGATAGAGAAGCTAAAAGTAGAACATGAAGCTCATATTGCGGAGCTTCAACTTCGCATCATCCCAGAGATCCCACCAAAGGTCAGGGAGCAGCATCGCAGAGATATCCAGGCTTCAGCAACGAAGATCTCAGATCTTGTGAGTAGTGCATCAAAGCTGCAAGATGAAAGTGTCGAGGCCTGGGAAAACTTGTAGGACAACCCAGAAGTAGAAAAGCTACAAGAAACCATCAAGCAGTGACAGACACAGTTGGACATAGTAAAGGCAGAAATCAAGACATTGCCTCCTATGCAGAAGATGCTCAAGGTGAATCAAAGCAATGAGCTCCAACAAGAAATTGAGGGTTGCAGAAGGAAAGAAACACTGCTGGTGAACTCTATGCAGCCCCTTATTAATGAATCCTTGGAGTTAAGCACTGCTGCGAACAACCAGCTCAAAGTTTTGAAGGAGTATGATGCATTTGCATGGAAAAAGGCCAGTGAAGCATCAGCAACAACATTGCAGGAGTTAGTGGAGAAGGAGCAAGCAGCCGAAGATATCATACACGGCCTCAACAAACAATTTACTATCTTCACCAATAAGATTTTTCCACCAGAGAAGCAGTAGAGTATCTCGGGACGGGACACTGGTGAGTCTTAGGGGCCTGTTGGGGCTCGGACCTTGTAAGTCCTTAATTTTGGCAAATCCGCGGTTTTGGTGCAAAGCTTGTAAGAGGAGTTGCGGTTCAAAATAGTATTAGGGGTTTTAGGGTTGGGTCGAAGCCCCTCTTTTTGTAAATGTCCCATGGTTTTTGGGTGCCCATGGTTTAAGCCCATGGTATTGTAAAAGTGCACTTGTATAAATAGGAACTTATGTAAAGGATTCAGGTTAGGTTTTTGGAGGTTTTTTTTATGATGATAATTTGATGCGAAGCTAAGGTCTATTTGTGGCTTTAAGGTTAAGTCCCAGCTAAGTGCGTGGACGACCTCTGTAGCTGAGTGCGCAGGGGGTTTTTGAAGAAAGGTTAAGTCCCAGCTAAGTGCGTGGACGACCTCTGCAGCTGAGTGCACAGGGGGTTTTGTAAGAAAGGATCTACAGCTAAGTGCGTGGTTTTGGGTCGCTGAGAAGATTTGTAGCTGAGTGCGCAAATCAGAACTGTGTGTTTTGTAAAGAGTTGAATATAAACACAGTTCCGTGGATGTAGCCCCTACACTAGGGGTGAACCACGTATATATTGTGTTGTGGTGGTTCTTTTATGTTGTTTCTATTATATTTTTATGCATTTGATAAGTAGATGAATGATAAAGTAAGATAACTGCTGAATATTAACTTCGCTGTGAATTCTCAGTTAAGGGTTAAGCAAGAAACTGTCTTTTTATCTAACTGCGAAGCTATTTAAGTGAATGTCGAAGCTCTGTATTGAATAATTATTATTTCTTAAGGCTAAAGGTACAGTAATATCCCTCTTTTTCCTGCAGAAACCTAATTCTGCAGCACCCCATAGCTATTTCGGGTGAGACTGCAACCTGTTCGCAGGTTGTTTCCAAAAGGGCCAACACTGTGGGTCTGTTTGTTGGTTGGAAGATAAAAGTATAAGAACCCGGGTCTGCCCTAAGCACCAAGAAGGGCCGCCGATGAGCGTCGAAAGGAAGTTGATATTTAAATCATCGAAACGTCGAAGTTTTAGATGGGATGAGACCCGATATGAGAAAGATAATTGGGTTATTCAAAGTGGATTTCTCAGCAAATTCCAGTTGTTTTTCAATGGATTTTTTAGTAGTTCCAGGGATGAAAAGGAAGAAGAATTCTAGGTGGTTGAAGTTGGAAATTCAAACCAAAATACAGTTGTGTGTTTTGCCTAAATTTGATGAAAATCATCATGATAGAAGTGGTGTGGTTTTTACACTCGAGGTCAGAATGATGCATGTGGATAGGCATTGGAAATCTTATCCAGCAGGGAACAAGAGAGAATCCCTATATTTTGAATGTGGTGTTGCAAAGTACTAGTGGTTGTCAATATGGAAAAACCAGTTGTTGTGTGGAAGAGGAGTTCCATACCAAGATGAGGGATTTGAAAAGGGAAAATTCCTTAAACCCTGTCTTGCTAATTATAATTTCATTTACAAGTTTTATACATGAAATGTATGAGGATATGCTTAGCATGCATAAGATACATGTTGGTAAGAACAGTGAGAATTATACATTTATAATGAGCCACTAATAATAATTATTGCATCGATGTTGGCATTAGGGGAAAAACCAACGACAACATGGACATGGCTGAATATGTTCTTGATGCTGACAAATGTGACTAGAAACCCTATGGAGAAAGGGATAAGGCAACAAGTCCAGAATCAAAAGTTGGTGAGCAAATTCTGCAATCTCCTGCAAAGGACCAACCAAACTGGTAATGTCCAGGGTGTAAGTAGGACCCATGAAGGTAAGAGTTTAATTATGACAATTGCATGGAGTGGTAAAAGCAAGAGGTCTCATACCATGTGGGTATTGCAATTTTATACCGCATTCATAGATAAATGTGTCATTCCTGTATTATGTTGTTATGAGCTTAGTAGCCCAAGGAAAGTAAGCACTGATAATCTTGATTATAGTCATGCATCCTCTATGAAGTAGTCATGGTTGGGCCATGCATGGTATGATTGAATGCATCGTATTCCTGAATCAATGCAAGGTAGCATTGAGTGGGTATGCATTAAAATATTTTATAAATCTTGCAGTTATGCATTGAATGGATGCATATGAAAAGTATGAGTAAATGTTGTAGATATGCATACATAGGTATGGGTGCAAATGTTGTGATACAATGCATGAATGCATAGAGATAGTGCATGCATTATTATGAATAACTAATGGCTGAAATTATGAATTGATGACAATTCTAGAACCCGTTTCGATAGATGTTATGAATGCAAGATGGTAAATGCATGAATAGGGTAGTCAGGATCAATTGGCTACCATAAGTGCTCTATGGAAGGGAAAAGTGGTACAAATGATACACTTGTGAAGTAAGAAGTATCTAAACCTTTCATTTAAATTACATAAATGAGGGGATTGTACCCTGTAATGTAAAGTATGATAATGATTGCATGAAGTAAACGAGTTTTGGTAGTATTGGTGTGTTTAATAGCTAGAAGTATTTAAATTTTATAAATTCTGAAAATGCTTCAGTGATGGTTGGAGCAATGAAAAGGTTATATGCATCCAGACTTACCAAGTGTTTGGCTAATTGAAGTTCAGGTTGTGGTAGATTGTTTGGAGCATGGCAATGAGAGTAAGACCATTAAAAATGCCGAAATATACCATGTGAAAGAGCCAAACCTCATGAGAAGAGTCTCATGGTTATAAAAATAGTTTGTATGAAGAATGAGTTGTCAATTTGGGCTTGTAAATTTCAGAATTAAGAAATTGCTGACAACTACTAATCACTATTGGCTTGCATAAGACAGTTTCAAGAGGACGCATTGTAAGTAGGTATTCATGTTATACTAATAAGCATAAAATTATGATGGGCATAGTGGTGCTGCTTACAAGAGACCCACAATTGAGGATCACCTCATTGCCAAGAAAATCAATTTCTGTAGTAAACAGAGTTGCAAATTCTCATTGAACTTAATTAGTAATGTCATTAGTTGGTAATGGAACCATCAAATTTGGATTGTATTATCATATAATGATTGACTATTTAGCTATTTGATCAATGTGCCAAGTGTACACACTGCAGGAATATCATGTGTGATGGCTTGTAGGAGCCAAACTTCATGGGAAGGTTTTCCCTTATCTTGTAAATGGGTTTTGGTGAAACTCCATTGGGCATTTTGGAAATGTCCCATCTGCACTGCATGTTTGGTAAGGAACATGAGTGATATGGTATAGATTATGTCAGTAAGACATGTGTGGATATGGAATGTGAAAGGAGTGGGGATGGAAAACCAAGGGACTGCTAACTTAGAGAAGGGAGCCCCCATTCCTCCTTGATGAGGGAATACTGCATTGGCAAATGGATAAGTGTTCTGTGACCCTAGCTAAGAATATGCATGTCAAATTATTAAAATTCCATATGCAGAACATGTTTTGATTTTATTTCCATGATGACTGATTGCTTGAGTATGAATAGGGCCTACATGGCACACACCGGAAAAAGGTGCACACTTTCCTGATGTCAGATCATGGAAGGGTTTTTTGATATTGATTACACCCTAGGGAATGGACGCACTCCTGGTGTCTCAATACTTGATAGTGAATGATGTGAAATATGATTACAGTTTTAGAGAAATAACGCTAACGAATATGCTTATATTGCTTGTGTTGTTAGGCTAAATAGATGTAGTCTGGTATTGCACACTAAATGGACAATGGCTTGAGCTCATCCTACCTTCTACTAAAGAGCATAGAGAAGGAGACATTCCTGAGGGACTATCAATTGAGAGAAGGGAGTGGTCTCTTGTGTGATATGGGGTAGTGGAATTAGATCTCACTACTGGAAATGAAACCTGGAAATTGTCATTTATTGTTGATATAAGTGCATCTGTTATTATTGATGGCCTGATAAACCCAACTGTGTTGGCTTGGATGATGATTGGTTGTTGATATAAGTGTATTATTGAGATAAGTACAGGCGATTTGTTGACGGTCTAACAAACCCAACTGAAGGTTGGCTTGAATGTGCCTGATATATATATATATATATATATATATATATATATATATATATAAAGATGTTGTGAAGCATCCTGCGTGCTGACCTAACATCCAAGTCCATAGGCGATCCCAAGGATTGCAAAGCAAAGCAGGATCCTGTGGACCAACAAGGAAACGCACAATACAAATAAGTATTGGATTATTTTCCAATTTCTTGCTTATGAATATACATGTGTATATGATTTGGTTATGATGTTTTAAGCTCTTGTTTAAGAGATAAAAACCATTGAGAATAAACTAAACATGTGAATCTATTCAATGTTTGAATATAGGTATCGCTGGGAGCGGGGACTATGAGAGCATCCTAGGGGTACATGTGAACATGTGACTGTCCTAAAGAGCTCAAAATGAGCAATAATGAAAAATGTGCTAGTGAGGCTGTGAAGGTCCTAGCAGCCGAGGCAAACCATGAGGGGAGGCTCCAGGGTTGAGAGGTCTGAAATAGACCGGAGACACTAAGTGCCAAGAGGGATTGGTCCAGCATTCACGGTGAAGTGAAAGAGGCTGGGAGCATGAAAAGCCACAGCGGTGGTGTGGGTTCCAGGATGGAACAAAACAAAGAGGGGAAAAACTCTTGCTGCTCTCTCTTTTCCTTTTGATTATATATATATATAGATATATATATGCATTGTGAAAACAAAGGATTGTTAAATGCATGTATGACTGAAAATGGAATGTGTGTACTTGCTTAAAGTAAATTCTGAATGCTAGAATGGTTAATTCTCTGCCCAAGAATGGACATGAATGAGCTCATGTGCCTATTGGGAAGGCATGACAAATATGAAAGTATCCTTGATGAGACTTGGACTGTCATGCCAATTGAGCAATTAATTGACTGATTTTAATGCCTATATTATGCTTGGTCTAATAGAATTTCAATGGTGCATTTCACAGGTGAGAAAAGTGAAATCCAGTGGTGCACATTGATCATGGAAGTAGACCAAAAGATGCTGGACTTGGCTGGAAGTCTCATTCAAACGATTTCCAGGACCCAAGAGAATCTTGAAGAGATGCTCAAGATACAGAAAAGGAAAAATGAGATGAACCACCATATCTTGCAAGACTCTATTGGTTTGCAAAAGGAGGTGAAAATCCTTCTGGGATCAATCCATAAAGGCAAGGAAAATGGATCAATGTTGGGACATTTGTCCAAGAAATCCATTAAGAAACGTTCCAGGCATGAAGACTCAAAGGAAATTGAGAAAGTAAAGATGAAGCAGCTAGCGAAATCTTGAAAATGCGGAGGACATCATTTACACCGGGACTACCCAACGAGGGAACATAAAGAGGGAAACAGCCACAAATTTCTTTGACTTGGGGATGAGCCAAAAGATGAGGACCAATAGTAAAAGCTCGTGGAATCTGAGGGGCTTGGTCCTGAAAGTTCAAAGTAAAATAATTGAACGTGGGACAGATCTGCAAAATTTTGAATTTTTTGATGTGCAAATTGTATATATATTCTTATGTATTGGAACACCGAGGACGGTGTTATTCGAAGGGGGAGGGGATTGTAATACCCCGATTTTGACCCCATTTTCATTAAAAGATACATGATGTATATTTTGTAATTAATCATGGTGTGGAGCTAAAGGCAAAAGCCCCACCATCGATTTGGTTGTGTATGTTTCAGCAATAGGGATCGTTGCCGATGGTATATCGTGCTATCTAGCACATTATAGTTTTGGGCATCATGTAAATATGCACATCAATTAAAATAAACCTACATCCAGCTATGACGGTGCAACGTTAAATGAAAAGGGCATGATTCCTAAGGTTAAGGGGGAGTTGTCTAACCCATGGGGGCCATTGGGAGTTTTCCATCTGTCAACCACCCACTAAAATTTTGTTGTTCGACTAGTTCGGAGCAGTTATGGCTGGGGAGTGGTGGTTGGTAGGAGCGCCCATCTTTGCCCCACACACACTCCACCAGCGAGCTCGCTCTTCCTCATGCGGAGGCAGGGGAATGGTCACCACTCTCCCACTCTTCCACTCATGATTTTGGGTTCTCCACTGTGGTTTTTGTCTTGACCATCTCATGCAGGCGGGGGTTTTTTCAGTTCTCTCTTCTCTCACCGATCGTTGGTTGGTGGATCTACTTTCCTCCCATAGCGAATCATTTTTTTCTTCCTCTGTTCACGCAGAGAGTCCGACCTGGTTTTATTTATCAAACTATGAAAGGTATCCAGGGGATTTCACAGTGAGATCGGCTATGTTATTTCCCTGACTTGGGAAGAGGATCAATTTCCATTTTGTAGTGTCGAACTGTGTGTATGTGTGTTACCCTCTCGGTTTTGTGGTCTACATCTACGTTTTCCCCTATCCATGTTGGAAGTTTGGTTTCTTTCCTATTTGTGAACTATGTAATGTTGCCAACGTTTCGTTGTGAGATTAGGGTTGTTGTGTTCCCCTGATTGTGAGTTGCTGTGTATGCAAGTAGCTTTTTGGGTTACCGCTAAGTTGTTTTGGCCACACTGGGGCCAAGAACAACTATGAGTCATCTTGTTGACGAGAGATGTGTTCACCTTTTTGTTTGGGTTTGTCACCCTGTTGTCTTCATCTTCTTTACAGAGCTGTGAACTATTTGTTTTACTGCGGTATGCAGTGGTTGGTCTTCAGACTGTTGAGAGTGGGATTAGACGCTGGGTATGCTTGAGAAAACTGGTGTTTGGAGCCACTCAAACAAAGTTAGACTGTTGGATTTCTTCTCCACAACCCTTGAAGAGTATTGGAAAGGGAAGTCAGGGCCTAAGGGACTGTGAAGTAGAGAAAGGACTGATTCCTGGTGTTGGGTGTGTGGGTGTCTTAGAAGTCAGGTTAACTCTAGTGTAGGCATCTTTAGCTCTCCATTGAGGCCACCAGCTTAGCAGTTAGCCTTTCCTATCTCCTTGATGGCCTGATAAACCCTACTATGTGGGTTTGGTTGTTTTGTGTATCTTGTCTATGTGTAAGTTTGCTTTGACCCTTATTCCTTGAGGAATCATGCCCAGCTCAGGGGTGGCAGTGTTGCTAAGAGATTGATGAGCACGTTGGCCTATGGTTGGGTGGAACATTGCAGCAACATATCTAGTTTTGAGACAAGTTCTTTATAAGATAAGTAATCCTATCCATTTTCCTTCTGCAATTACATTTACTATCTATTCTCTAATGGATCGTGATGAACATGTTGATGTTGGAATGAACGTATGTTTGATTCCGCTGTATGATGAATAATTATGTATATGTATATGTTTTATGTTTTAAGCATTTGTTTTCAGTATTATATGCCTATTCATGTTCATGGGGCTAGTTACCTGGAGGTTTTTGTTTGTTTGGTAGCATCCTCCTCGCCGGTCAGAGGGTCGGGGATGTTGCAGAAACATACAAATAAGAGCTGCAATTGGAAAAACATTTCAAGCCTAAAGATGAGATTAAAAACTTTTTTCTAACTAGGTGTTAAAAAATACTTCAAAGACTATCTTGCAACACTCAGATAATGAGGTTTCATCCACATTTTTCCTTGATTTTTACCCTGGGATTCAAATGCAATGTTCTTTTTGCACTAGATTATGATAAGTTTCAAAAGTTGTTTAAAATGCATCCCGGTTTTGCTTTCAAGTGAGTTTTAAAGTTCCAGGAAAGTGGGAATAAGTTATGAGATTTGAGTATGTAAATATAGGTGCATCTAAAGACAATAAATTAAACAAAATGAATGGTTGATATATATTGAGTTTGGGTAGTTAATCAGAATAGTAATTCCACGTCAATTGAAATAGATGCTCACTACATGGAGTGTACACTAGAAACAATGTAGAACTGATAGCACTCGAGCTAGATTGTACATGTTGAAAAAACAATAAATCTACACCTATACATGATAAGAACTTAGAAATAATAACTTAATTGCAGTTCCATCGAACTGACCTAAGTGAGAAGATGCAACTGAATAGTGTAAACAATATCGAATTTCTTAAAGAAAAACTTAAATTGGACTCAGAAGTGATCCATATTAGATTTCAAAACAAAGTTATCATAGAAGCTTCCTACATCTCTATTTCATAGTTAGATACACATGATGTAGGTAGAAAAAATTGCAAATATTGGGGTGGGTAGAATTATGATTATGTGCAATACATATGCGGGTACCTTCACTTACATGATCTCAAAGAGATTTGATCTTGCTATCTATGGTAACTTAGGATATCAGTCTCTGACCTCCTTTCATACTAAGAATTTAAGGCAGTAATCCATTGACTTAATGGCCTCTGGCCTCCTACATCATATTTGTACCAATGGCTCTATATAAACTAAATAAAGGATTGCAAGGTATATCTTGTTTCCAAAGGTTTTTATTCTCCAATTTCACACTTTCTGATAATTAGAAAGTTTTAGAAATTCCTTAGTTCTCGGGAAGAGTGGGGATTTTTGTTACCCCATGGTTTCCAGATTTTAACCCAACCAATATGTCTTTCACTAAAATGTTTGTTTATGTGTGCCTCCCAAATATTCCATGACACTTTTGGGATTTAATAGTTTGTATAGACATTGGGAATAAATTAAATAGATATTTAAAAATATATACATATCGAATTAAGACTGGTCCTTTTACATATCCTCATATGCGTAGAGATCAAAATAAGTAAGGGATTATTGGATACGCTGATACTTCAAATAAAGGGTTCCAGATGGACTCAAGAATTAGATTCTTAGGATTATATAATCCTTCCTTATCCATATATATTCTATTTTATCATCTTGTCTAACTTAGGGAGACATTATTATTGTACTACAGTGTTGGGAACACATATAGAGGTTAAATTTCACTTACTCCATGTTCATGAATGAGTTAATGTGCCTTTGAGACCAATCCTTACATTATAGGAGTCACTCTCAGTGCCACCAACAGCCTCCATCTATTGGTTTTGGTAGGTAGGAAGTCATGCTGAGTCAACCTTCAGTTACATTCAGTTAGATCACTCTCAGTTAGTCTAGCACTGGTTTTGCATCGCTGCATCAGGAAGTGGCACATTTTTCCACCTACCTCGTCAGTTTAATTGGTTTAATTAGTCTAACTTATTATAAGACTAATTTAGACATCAAAATTTAGACTAGTGGCTCCCATGCAATGATTTAGACGTTCTCAGTTAGCCAGTCAGTTAGGTTTAGTTGGTAGATTCAAATCTTATCCACATGATTTGAATTCTCCTTATTGTAACAATGTTGTATACTATTAGGAATAATGAAGATTAATGTTGTAATTAACTGGTCAATTCTTATCATATTTTTCTTAAATTTATCTTTTTTAGTGTACATTATTCTTGATATTCCACTACACAATTCCACCTCTCAATTTCTCTCATTTTCCTGTATATCAATGGTTTAATAATTTAGCATGGATTACAAAAATATTTCTTTTCAGTGTGGAATTTGTCATCAAGGACATTTCCACAATTCATGTTTTCAAGCATGAGTTTATTCTAATAGGAAAAAAGTACATAAAAGAAAACTCAAAGGATTGAAATCATTTAAGAAAATGTTGTCTTGAATCATGAATAGGAACACAATGCAAAAAATCAACAAACAACAATCTCAAAGAAGGATACAAATGCATGCCCAATAGTTCGGGGTGAGCAATCAGTGCCCTCTTTAGTGGATAGAGAAAAAAACAAGAATACGAGGATTCCCCCCATGGTAGTTACAAATAAATCCCATCATTGGTAATGTATAAATTGCATGAATATGACGAGTCGGCCAATTCAGATAAGGAGTTCACACACCATCCAAATCCTAGAAATCTAACTTGTGATCTACAGTTAGTGCATGTGGAACCTTCACCGGTAGGGTGGATAGAGGTAAAAAAAGCTATGGTAACCCAAGCGGATATTAATATTGTTCTCCTTCTTGGTAGTCTTTCTATTTTTTTATATTTTTTTCTTAATGCATTGTCGTATGGTAAATTTATTGTTTCAGTTTGTAAAGCAGATTACCTGAAAGAACTATTTGGTAGTTTGTTGTTCATGCCAATATAGAATGTTTTGGACTTGGTTACAACTATTTTTGTCTAATGATAGTAAAACCTATTTTGTAAACCCTAGTACACCCTTATTATATTTATAAGAGAAAACAAAAGTACAGATTCATTCATTAAGTGTTTAGTCTAGCATCTAGCAGTCTAGGGGTATTTCTCGCTAGCAGAATTTACTCATGTTAAGATTTAATAAAACCCATAGCAAGTGTTGATAGTGACATAATTGAGTTATTGCTATATTCTCTAACTATATTGAGTTCATAGATTCTAGCATAATTTATAGACTATTGTTTTGAGTAGCATTTATTTCAGATTGTTATAGTATCCACTAGAAATAGTCTACAAAGTGCAGAATCCTTATACGATGTGTTAGAAAAAATCTTCATTAACCACATTGATTCTAAGGGATATAGATATACCAAAGCCATTATGGATATTTATCTATTGGTGGTGTGAATATGGATACCGTTCATTTCTAAAAGAAGCAGTTTCGGCTGGTTTTCCTATGCACGATTTGACATTTCATGTCGAATCTGACTTTGAGCCTAGCACTATGCCTGGGGGAAATCCCATTCCTTACCATGCGGAGAGGTTTGGGAGTACTAGTCACATTGCACCTTCCATCCCAGCAGTGGAAGCTACAGCTTATGTTCCTCCTAGGTCTAGGGTTAGCGATCCCATTAGGATACCAGACCCGAGACGAGTGACGATAGGCGGTAACACGTATATTATTGCTCAAATTCCTTCGTCCCATGGTTGCGTTAAGCTCTCCTGGTCCGATGGCTGATGGAAACATGGCGAATATATCGTCAATGATCCCTATCAACATTTCTCGCAATCCTGGCACTATTGAAAATGTCTATATTGGGGCAGAATGTTCCCAAGCTGAAATTCTTGAATACACTGAGTTATTTAAAGAATTCCATGATATTTTTTCTTGGTCTTATGACGAGATGCTAGGTATTGACCCTCGGATTGTCTAACATGAGATTAAGACTTACCCCAATGCTAAGCCTGTTCGACAGCGTTTACGCGCTGTGAATCCTAGGAAAGCACCTGCCATTAAGGCAGAGATAGAGAAGCTGTTGAAAGCCGGTTTCATCTATCCCATTCCCTTGACTGAGTGGGTTTCAAACCCTGTTTTGGTGGATAAGAAGCAGGGAGCGATCCGCATATGCACTGATTTTCGTGATTTAAATCGTGCCTGTCCTAAGGATAACTTCCCCACACCATTTATTGATCAGATTTTGGATGAGTGTGCAGGTAGCAAGGTGTTCTCCTTTATGGATGGCTTTTCCGAGTATAATCAGATTCAGATTAAACCTTAGGACCAACACAAGACTGCATTTATTTGTCCTTGGGGAATGTTTGCATATCAGAAAATGCCTTTCGGCCTTAAAAACGCCGGAGCTACGTTTCAGCGGGCGATGACCTTGATTTTCCACAATCTCAAGTCTATTATTGAAGTATTTTTGGATGACCTCGCTGCTCATTCTCATATGAGAATGTGTCATCCCTATCACTTGAGAATGGTATTCGAAAGATGCCGACACTATTCAGTTCAATTAAATCCTCATAAGTGCATCTTTTGCGTGAATTCAGGTTGTTTACTAGGGTTCATCGTTTCGAAAGAGGGTATAAGAGTCAACCCTTTGAAGGTAGAGGCAATACTTCAGTTGTCTCCCCCGAAAAATATTCGTCATCTTCAGTGTTTGCAAGGCATGGCAAAATTCCTACGAATATTTGTGGTCAACTTTGCCAATTTGACTAGAGGCTTCATGCGTCTCTTGAATAAGGATACTCCCTTTGAATGGGATGAGCGAGCCCAGGAGTCCTTTGATGCACTTAAGAAATACCTAGCATCGGCCCCGGTGATTAGTCCTCTGGATTATAGCCGTGATTTCTTGTTATATGTGGCCGCGTCTTTAGAGACTATTGGTATGGTTTTGGTTCAAGAGGATGACGAGCTCTAGGAGCCTGTCATATATTACTTGAGCCGAAACCTTATTGACGCAGAGATTCGGTATTCTCATGTCGAGAATCTTGCTTTGGCTACCGTACATGTGGTTCAGCGTTTGAGACATTACATTCTCCTTTGCCAGACCTTGGTTGTTTCCCATGTCAATCCATTTCAGTTCGTCCTCACACAAAGGATGATTGGGGGAAAGTATAATAAATGGATTGTCATTTTGCAAGAATTTGATCTCGAGTTTGTTTCGGAAAAATCGAAGAAATATTTAATATTTGCTGAGCTTATATCGGATTTTCCGAGCGAGACTGAGGAGTTGAGTGGAGAAGATACATTTGTGGATGAGCACATCTTCCTTATCTCAACGTTAGACCCATGGTATGGGGATATCATAGTATATTTGCAAACACAGAGGACCCCTACTCACCTCTCGCGAGATGAACGACGACAATTACGTTACGTCTCTAAGAACTACCTTATCGTGGACAATACTTTGTACCACCGTGGGCTAGATTCCATTTTACGACTTTGTTTAACTCATGATGAGGTTGAGGTTGTGCTGAATGATTGCCATGGAGGGGCGTGTGCCAATCATTTATATGGGATTTCTATAGCTCAAAATATTTTGAGAGCGGGTTATTTCTGGCCGTCGATCTTTAAAGATTATGTTGATGCGGTCAAGAGGTACCACCCTTGCCAGGTGTTCGCACGTAATATGCGCTCGAAACCTGCCCCGTTACATCCCATTATCACCGCCAGTCCCTTCACCAAGTGGGGGATCGATTTTATGGATTGCAACCCAGCTTCGGCTGGGGGGCACCATCATATTATAGTGGCTATTGATTACTTCACGAAATGAGCTGAGGCTATGCCTACAGTAAAATCCGACGATGAGACAGTCGCTCACTTTGTGTTCAACCAAATTATTACTCGGTTCAGGATTCCGAAAGAGCTTGTCACTGACCGTGGCTCGCACTTTCAGAACCGTATGATGGAAGAGTTGGCATCCAAGTTAGGGTATAAGAAAGAACACTCTTCTTCTTATTACCCTCAAGCGAATGGACAGGTGGAAGCAGTGAATAAATCACTTAAGTCCATTCTCCAACGAACCATCACACGAAGCAAGACGAATTGGCATATTATGTTATATCCTGCTTTGTGGGCATATCGAACCATTGTTAAGACTGCCACTGGTTCTTCTCCATATCAGTTAGTACATGGAGTGGAGTCGTTATTGCCGGTTGAATGCGAGATTCCTTCGTTGAAGCTAGCCGTGGAACTCTTACCAGACACTTCACCTTTGGAGGAGCGTTTGGTCCACCTTGAGCAACTTGATGAGCAGCGTCGGGATGCCTTGGTGGCTCTAGAGGTTAATACGCGTCGCGTAAAGGCTCAGTACGATAACTCTGTCTGTCTAAGAGTGTTTAGTGAAGGAGACTTGGTCCTTTTATGGGATCAACCAAAAGAACCCTTAGGGACAGGGAAATTTAATCCTATGTGGTGTGGGCCTTACGTGGTCAAGCGTGTGTTAGAGAAGGGTGCCTATGAGTTAGTGGATTACGAAGGGACAACTTTGGTGGAGCCTAGAAATGGGCTCTATCTTAAAAAATTCTATGCATGATCTTTAGCCAAGGCTGTTTGTTGTATATTATTGTACAACTTTTTTGCATAGTTAGGTCCCTTTTATCATGATCGGGTTTGTGATTAGTTTCCGTTTCTTTTGGAAGATGTCAATGGATTCTTCCACCTACATAGGATTTGCGGATGGTGCAAGCCGTCACACTCAACACTTAGCCTCTGCTGCTTGGGTGATTTATACTCCTATGGGTCAGGTAATGTCTTCAGGAGGTGTATGTCTATGGCCATCTTCCAACAATGTTGCAAAATATAGCGCCGTTATTGAGCTTCTACAGGATGCCATTTTACATGGTGTTCTCTCTCTTGAGGTACATCTTGATTCGGAGTTAGTAGTGTCATAGCTCAATGGTTTGTACCATGTTAGAGATCCGACATTATTGAGAAGATTCTTGCATGTGAGATTGTTAGAACGACAATTTGACAATATAACATATATACACATTCCAAGAAATAATAATCAAGTTGCTGACTCATATGCTAACTACGTGTTAGATTGGCATTTGTTTCATTCACAATAAATTAACCATAAACACATTTACACATGTAAATAAATAAATCGATCACCATAAAATTTTTTTATATATACATCAAAAATGTGGTAATACATAATGTCATAATACAAAATTGGGGCTTTTAAAGCCACTATCATATAATACACGGTAGTACAAAACATATACACTCCCAGGTATCTAATCCTGCGGAGGAGGAGCAGGGTTGTGATCATGATATGTCACTACGGCTCTAGCTAGCTGCCGGAATAACCGCACCCATGCGCGTGGTACACCCACCACCTACCGCTGCATGGCCTAAGGCAAGTCCTCGACTTGCACCATGGGAACTCTATGGGTTAGTCTCACAAAGTTGGTATGGATGCTCTGAAGCATCCGCTCCACATCCACACCCGTGATCTCATCTCCTCTTCCCCTCCGTCGATGACGAGGGAAGCCCTTTGGTCACTGTGGTCCCACATCTGCACATGAATGATAGATGTCAATATGTATTGTCACCCAAAAGCATGTCTTTTTGATTCCACATAATCAAGAAAATACAAAAAAATTAAATAACTCAATTTTTTTTAAAAAGAATAGGGGTAGAGATTCGATACCTATGTCTCCATATGCCGAGCCTGGTGGCAATGGCATGTCTGGATCACCCCGAAAGTCTATCCCTGCATAAGGATAGTCGTCTATGGCAACTATCTATCGTCACCACCATGGAAAAAAGTCAGATGGGTAAGGGTTGGCCACCCTACCACCCCCCAGTCTCCGCATAGCGTCTTCCCATCGTCGTTGGGCCGGATATCGAACCCCGTGGAGAGGAACATCCACTCTAGGGCTCAATCTTGGAACACGCTCGAAGAAAAATGTGCTCAGAATACATGATTGTTTGCAGTAATGCCAATGATTATTTCTATTGCATATTGGAAGAGATTGATTTCTGGAGTCAAGATGTCTGTTGTGGTACCCCAAGCCATAGGAAATCCTTGGTGAGTGTGTGTTACGGAGAGAAATTCCTATGGCTTGGGGTACCACAACAGACAGCTTGACTCCAGAAATCAATCTCTTCCAATATGCAATAGAAACAAAATGTCTAACACTAAAGGATCGAACCTCGTACCTTATTTCGGACGGTTGAAGTATATCCCCATTGGGCTTTCCAACTCCAGCTTGAATTGATAGACTACTTCTCAACAACAAGTAAACAATACAAGCATTCTATATGTCATGGTGTTAGATCTATTCTAGCATATATAATCAATAATGTAAAAGCATTTGACATATTCCAATGGATACAATATTCATTCAAATACACATTATTGGACAGGAAAAGATAGTTTTTATTAATGTAAATCAGAGATTACAACATAGAGAAAACCTCTGACGGCACGTCTGCGAACCAGATAAACTGAATCCCCCACTTGGGCCTCCACCACTTCAATCCTCCATCACTTAGATAGAAAGCTCACTAGAAAAAGGCAAGCTTGGGAAGAACACAAAAGTGCTCCAAGGGACAAAGGGATGTAGACTCAAGCATAAGTTCTGGCAATAATGGACTATAGTTTCGATGCTCTCAATTCTCTCTTATGCCTTCAATGTACCAAGGGGTTCCTTATATAGCTTTTCATATGGGTAATGAAGGGTCGAATCCGTGCGATCTCAAGGCATATGGAAGGCCAGGAGTCATATGAGTCGAATCCATGTCAAGGAAAACTCCAAAAGGATTTGGATTATGCACACATCCTGATGTACGCGGTTATAGGGGTAAAACCCATGTATGTACGCGGTTATAGGTTTAAAAGCCGCGTATATCATTTTTCATAAGTTTGTAGGGATGATCAAGGAAACATTAAAGGACAAAAACTGGTCCATGGGGTCTAATGAGTCTGCAGCGGGACAGTGGAAGGCCATACAATGTGTGATTCACCTGGAGTGGTGAAATCCACTATAACAGGCATGTCATTGCCTATGAGTCTAGAAAGTTAAAAATTCACGAAAAGAATTATGCAACTTATGATTTACATTAGAGGAATTTTGGGGTCTAAAATGGGCCTTCTAAGGAAAATAATAAAATAATAGTTAAAATAATAAAATAATATTGATTAATTTTGGAGGAAGAAAGAAAAAAACTACTTTTTGTGTTCGTATTTTTGACATATCTCCCTGTGTTTTTACTCAAATTTTGATTGGGAGAGCTCATTGGATGCGGAATTTGATTCCGCATCCAACGAGTCCCCACACTTCATACTTTTGATGGACCCCGCTACCCCAAAAACAAGAAATACCTGAAAAAACAAGAAATACCCCGCTACATCATCATCACGTTTTTTCAGGTATTTCTTGTTTTTGGGGTAGCGGGGTCCATCAAAAGTATGCAGTGTGGGTACTCGTTGGATGCAGAATCAAATTCCGCATCCAACGAGCTCTCCCGATCGAAATTTGAGTAAAAACACAATGAGATATGTCGAAAATACAAACAAAAAAAGTAGTTTTTTTTAATGACAAATATGTCAATTCAACCATTATGGTTGACTTATTTTATTGAAATTCTATTGGTTCTTGAATTCCAACTCACAAAAACTTATTTTGGCACGTTTTCTTATAAGGCCCATTTTAGACCCCAAATTCCTCTAATGGAACTAGCAACTGTAATACACGCCTTAAAAATGTGGCAACATCATTTAATCGGCATAAAATTTATTTTAATGATTGATAATAAATGACTGAAATATCTTCTAGATCAACCTAATTTAAATGCTAGACAAGCTAGGTGGTTAGCTTTCTTAAGCGAGTATGACTTTGAAATCCAGCATATAAAGGGTAAGGAAAATAAGGTGGCTGATCCATTAAGCAGAAACACTAAGCTAAACTTTACAGCAACAATCAACACTTATGTTTCATATTTGAATGAACGGCTTAAAGAAGGGGTAAAACAAGATGAAATTTATCAGAAATTGCAAATTACAGCTAAGGAAGAACCTACAGAAAGCTTAATAAAATGTTATAGTTTAAATGAAAATGAATTTTTATTATTTAAAGATAAACTGCATGTACGTAATGTGACTAAGGGTAAGTTATTAATTCTGGATGAAGTCTATAAAACACCATATTCAGGACACCCAGGTTATCAAAAAACTATAACCATGCTGAGAAAAGAATATTTTTGGCCAAACATGAAAACTGAAGTAGCTAAATACATTTCAAGGTGTTTAGAATGTCAACAGGTGAAAATCGAACACCAACACCCAGCTAGTTTGCTGCAACCTTTGCCTATTCCTAGCTGGAAATGGGAAGTGATTAGCTTAGATTTTATTACTGGACTGCCTAGAAATCAAAATCAAAATGACTCTATTATGGTAGTGGTTGATAAGCTAAGCAAGGCAGCACATTTTATACCTGTTAAAACTACTTACAAGGCTGCCAATATAGTTGATATCTTCTTAAAGCAGATTTTTCGGTTACATGGAGTACCGAAGGTTATAATTTCAGACAGAGATCCTAAGTTTACAGGAAACTTTTGGAAGTCCTTGTTTAAAGGATTAAATACAACATTGAATTTCAGTACTTCCTTCCATCCTCAAACAGATAGACAAACTGAAAGAGTAAATCAAGTACTGGAGGATTTATTGAGGATGTATGTGAAAGATCAACCAGGTGAGTGGGAAGACTATTTACATCTAGCGGAGTTTGCATATAATAATAACTATCAGTCATCAGCTAAATTTAGTTCATTTGAAATTTTATATGAACGTAAATACAACACTCCTATCTCTTGGAATAATCCAGTAGATAGATTGGTGTTAGGATCAGAATTGTTGAAAGAAATGGAGGAAATTTTGAAGCAAGTGCAAGGAAATTTGAAGGTGGCTCAGGATCGGCAAAAAATTCAAGCAGACTTGAAAAGAACTCCCAAGGAGTTCTAGGTAGGTGAACATGTGTTCATCAAGGTAAGGCCAAAAAAAATCTCTCTAATACTGGGGAGTTGTGCAAAGTTGGCACCACGTTACTGCGATCCATTTGAAATTTTATCTAGGATTGGCCAAGTAGCCTACCAACTAGCATTACCACCTAACTTGAAAGTACATAATGTTTTTCATATATATGTTTTAAAGAAATATGTTCATGATGCTACTCATGTGGTTGATTGGAATGTTGTACAAGTGGAACCAGAAGGAGAAATTTTGGTGGAACCAGACTGTATCCTCGGGAGGAGGGAAATTGCGCTTCAGAACTGCACCATTGGACAGGTGAAGGTGCAATGGAAGCACCTTAGTCCTGAAGAGGCCACCTGGGAACTGGAAAGTAATATGCGGGAAGCATACCCAAATCTGTTCCAAGGGACTACGGAGGATGAAGAATAATTAACATCGAGGACGATGTTACATTTTAAGGGGGTGTGTATGTCACATACCCCAATTTTGTAAAATAATGTTATTTGTTTTAATTTTATTCCTAAGACATTATGTTAAATTTAATGCTAAGTAGAAACTGATGACTCAGCAAAGTCAAAAGATGTGGAATGTAATTCTGAATATTTTATTTTAATAAATAAAAAGTGGAGACAACAGCTTGGGAGAGCTGTTAATAAGAGTGTTACTAGTCAAACTGGTGGAAGGAACTAGGTGGAGAGTAAAAGGACAAGTGGCAGCATCCTCAAACACTTCCTGTGTTGCAGGTGGCAACTTCCCTATATTTGGGTTCATGATCCCCCAAGAAAGTGGGATCAGAGCAGGTGGCTCAATTAATGACAACTAACCCAAAAAGACCTAGGCAATCTTTTAAAAGTAACCAATGTAGAGAGCTGAGGCTGCTCAAATATTTTCCAGGAGAAGAATCATTAAGGAGGAATGCACTTCAAGGAATTCATTGGGAAAAAGGGAAAACTGTAAGGAAGGTCTTTTGAGAGATAAATTGCAGTAACTTGGTCTGATACAGCTTTCTAGATGAGAGATTTAACTGACAAGTTCAGGATTGGTATTGAGTCTCAGGACTAGTACTTGATTATCTGCTACACCTAGTTCCAGCCAGGGAGACCAGAGCAAGCTCAGGGGTCTTGAGGAGTCGTTGTTTGAGCACTCTCCAGGAGTTGGTAGGGAGGAACGACCTCCCATTGCTGTTGTCGACCAAGCTCTAAGAACAGGTTCTACTATTTATTAATTTTTGTGTTATTATCTGTGTGTGATTGAATGATGCATTTGCAGATTATAGTGTAAAAACTTAGAGGATAGAATATCTTGATTTGTTTAGTAATGAAATTATTCTTAATGAGAAACAAACTCTACCTGTGTTTTTCCCCATCTGGAGTAATCCAAATCGTACTCTAGCATAGGTGGTGTATTTATATAAAGAAAGTATGATGCAAATGTAGAATAAGATGTTAGCTTGAATAATATAATGTTTCTTTTATCTGGTATCAGAAGAAATATCATTTCGTACATAGAGTAGTGTTAATTTTGGACTGAGAATGTCAGATTATTAGAAACGGAAAAGAAGCTATATCATTTTTCTGACAATAGTATGTTTTGGTAGATAAAACAGTTCTTTATACAGTATTCACTTTCGTAATCTTATATCTACTTTGAAACAAAAGGAAAAGAATATATAAAAGTTAAAATATGTAGTGTCAGGTTAAATTAGAATGCTTTTCATCTCTACAGGTTATTTCTTTCCTGTATAGAACAAATATCTATTGTATTTATTGCAATCAAACTGTAAGTAAGTATAGATAAATGTGGAATTAATTATAAGGATACAACTAGTTAGTTTGCCATTTCTTTTATTTTATAAATACTAATATTATAACATAAATAGGGTAACGGAGAATACATAGAATACAGAAAGAACTTCTTATAATTTATTTAGTATTGAAAACATAAGTATACAACAATAAAATACTTTCTCATTATATACCTATCAATAGCTTAAATATAAAGGCAATATATAATTATAGGAACAGTATTAGTATGTAAATGAAATAATATTCTTATCTCATTATGATAAATATCAAGTAAATATAAATAATGTACTTTAAAGATGTAACTATCAGTTAACTAATTACAACTCTAAGAACTTGAAATTACTTACATTCTGAAAGTTAACAGTTATAAAACAATATTTAAAACCTTATTAGAATGAAGTAAATCAAAGCACGATAATATAAAAACAATATACAGTTATCCTAAATAATTTACAGAGTAAACTTAAACATAATAACTTGCAGAAATGAAATTAACAAAATATAAGCATGCTCGAATCAACGAGCTTAAATAATGAGTTATACAATATAAGTAAAACGAATAATTTACAATGTTATATTGTAAACCAGAGATATTTCATAACGAGACAGTATATTCATATTTACATCTTTATATTACGGAATTAGGGCAAAAACCCTATTATAACAAAATTTCAACAGAGGTGTAAAACCGAGGAGTTTTAGCTCCTTTCTAATGCCTCTTGGCTTTAAACAAAATCAACAGAGTATGGCTTTTTCAGCCTTTCCTCATTTTTACAGTCCATACATAAAAACTAGAACAAAAATCAAAATTTACAGTCACGGCCTAAGACGGAAACCCCGCATAAAGAAAGGGTTTTAACATCAACTAAAAACAGTAAACCAAGTAACCCAGGTAAACCAAAAACCACAAGGGTTTTGTAGGCCACGGCGACCAACCAGCAAATGTCCCATAAGGGACTGGACAAGGAAAAACTGCCATGGAGAGTCCAAGGCTTACCCATAAGCTAGTAGTTGTCCTAGTCTTTCTCTAACTATGCAGAAGGTTAAGTTGTCACCTGTATCAACAACACCCATGATTTTATCAGTAACTTGCATTTATAAAAGCAAAGTTGTAATGAATTGGAATATCAAAGAATTAAAAAGATATCAGTAAAATTTTACCTAGAATTTTAAGGTAACGTAACCACCCACGAGAAGAAGCGCTGCCACCAGCGTGAAGAGAAGTAAACCTTTCATCAGCTGCAAGGGAGGAGGTATTACTACACCGTATCAACCAACGGTGACAGAGAATTGCAGTCACCGGCCCAACAAGTATAAATAATTGTGTCGTAATGGTCCTCCAACCAAAACACAGTATGCTGCGAAACCCTGACCTAGTAAATATCAAGAGGTGAAGCCACGACACTCACTACTGGATTGCAGGAGAATTAAACATTGAAGTCTGGAGATTGCTGGGAGGAGTGAGCAACAAAGGACAAACCCCGGAGGAACAAATAACCCAGCCCAAGCAACAACAACTTTGATTACATTTCTCTTCTCTCAACATGCAGGGAGAGCAGAAAACTTGCAGGAAACAAGGAAGCAAACGAGGAGATGACCAGCGACAACTTGTAGAATGAAAATGCAGTCAACAAACTCAGTAGCAGAGCAGTCGATGGCCGAAAAAATTGGAAGAATGACGAGTCTAGGGTTTTCCAATACCCTTTTAACCACACAACACTTGGCTGTAGTGATGCCACATTCACCAAGTAAATTATTTGCATGCAGTGGGTAATCCCTATAGTCTCGACGAGCAATCACGAGATGACTATCATACCAATCATTTGCGAGATTTCAAAGTTCAACCATAATCTTTACCCTGAAGTCAACCTAACTTGCACGCTGTTTTGTAAACAACAGCACATTATTATATGGTTAGGTCATATACTTATCAAAGGCGTAGTCAATACTACGACCCATCACTTATATAACATGTTATCCATTCACTCAAACAATTAATCTATCCAAGGGTATGCCATTATAATATTATAAAAGAAATTTATAAAATTAATGTATGGCAAATACTATTCTGGTAAGCAATAATTTGTTTAATCAAAATAATATAACATAGCTAGGGTATAAAGAATGCGACCTAGCACATTATACAAGCAAGGGATGTATATAATAAAATATTATAAAACTTTAACTCAAGGATAAACCATAAACTTTTCATGGGCGCGGTCTATTCTATGACCCCTTTGTTATTACAAACACAACTTCATTTATTAAAACAACTATAACTCTATCCAAGTTATGCTAGTTGATGTTTATAAAAGAAATTCATAAAATCAATTTTTGGTAAATATCCTTCTTGTTAATGTTAACCTCATTTGCCCTTGAATGTTTAATTATTAAACTAGTAAAGTTGGTATTTGAGCATGTTAAGTCTTAAAATGTTTAAGGGCTTGACATTGAAATTTTAGTGATATATTAACCATAAATAGATAATATTTTCCAAGCAAATTATGTGCAGAGGAATTCAATTCATCAACACTATGATAGTCTAATTGAAAGTAGTATGTAATGAGAATATAATCCCTTTAAAACTTCAAGCTTGGGAAGATGGATTAATAGTATAGAAACTTATTTAACTACTACACATTACGTTCACATCACAAGTAGTAACCAAAATTTATTATGACATAAAGGGTTATGTTCACATTTTAAGATAGACCCTTGAACACAATAACCCTACCATCCTTAGTCTGCACGCAAAGAAAGATTTAAGGCGGTTACACACACGACAACTTTGATAAACATCACGGAGTTTAGTACACAATAAAAACTATAAAGTGTAACTACTGGAGAGAAAGCAACTGTCACCAATACTAATAGGACTGAATCTCATTTCCATGGCATTTTTAAAAGAATAATGATTTAATGGTTTTACCTCATAAAGCACTAGAAATTGCATAGCATTTATATTCTTTTACTGAGCTATTATTTTGCAACGAACATATATTTGTATGCGTAATGATTATTGACAAGTAGCACCGGATCTTTCTTACCTATAAATATGTAAGAGCAGGTAAACTTTCTGCATTAGCTCAAAAGCTAAGTAAGCCCATAATACCAAGACAGTTCCACCTTGTGGTCGCAAAGAAAAACAAGTCATTAAACTGAAAAAGAATTATTCTATAAGATAAACAGAATCAAGTAGATAATTCAGATTATGAAATCATTAACATATAACTAATTAAAACAATTAGTTGACTGCATTAATGAAGTTTATCAGTATTTTCAAAGTTTTAAATTTTTCGAAAAATTTGGGACTTTGACAAGTTCATTGTTGGGGATCTTTTTACCTTAGAGTGAAAGCAAAGAAAAGTTCCTTGAAGCTTGGAAGTTGTGCCAAGCTGTCACCTAGATATTGTGGGCCGTTTGAAGTGCTTGAAAGAATAGGGCCTATTGCATATAGACTTGCATTTCCTGCTAGTACTAGAGCTCATAATGTTTTTCATGTTTCTTTTCTTAAGAAATGTGTACATGATCCTAACCATGTGATAAATTGGGATGTGATTCAGGTGGAACCCGAAGGAGAGTTCCAAATTGAGCCAATGCACATCCTCGACAAGAAGGTCACCATGCTCCAAAACCAAGCCATAGGGCAGGTAAAGGTGCAATGGGAGCACTACGGACCTGAAGAGGCTACATGGGAGCTAGACAATGCCATGCTATTAGCGCATCCATTTTTTTTCAATCCTGTGGAACACTGAGGCAGTACCAGTGTAGCATTTTGTTCAAATTTTGTAAAGCACTGAGGACAGTGCTATTGAAGGGGGAGGGGAATGTAACACCCTGGTTTTGACCCCGTTTGTGTTAAATACACATGATACATATGTTTTAATAATCATGGTGAGGAGCTAAGGGAAAAATCCCCACCATCTATTTGGTTATGTTATGATTTGGATTGGAATGGTCACCGATGGTATATCGAAACATATGGCATATATTAAAATGTGACATCATGTAAATGTGCATTTTAATTAAATAACCCAACCAGCTATGTTCACTGCAACTAAATTAAGAAGGGGCATGATTCCTAAGGATAAGGAGGGGAAATGATGAACCTTGAGCCATGGGGGAAAATCCATGTGTCACCACCCTGATTGTTTTGTTCATTTTCCCTTACTTCATCCAACCACCACCTTCATTTGTTCTGTCGATTAGTTGGGGCATCTATTTGCTGGAAAAAAGACCACTACTATGCCTCTCTCTCTCTCTCTCTCTCTCTCTCTCTCTCTCTCTCTCTCTCTCTCTCTCTCCACGATGTGCCTTTTGCGTGCGGATGGTCTGTCCACTATGGGGATTGAGATTCTATTAAGTTTCCTCATGCGGACTAAGTTAAAAGGATGGAAATTCCTTGTGTGGGGGTTCGGCCTTTCCCTCTCATACACCGTTTCACTAGTCAGAGACGTTCTTTCCTCCTGATCACACATAGAACCTGCATTTATTCCACCATTGTCAATTGTGAAAGGTTCTCCCTTTTCACTGGGATTACTAGCTTGTGGTGGGTTCTCCTTTGCCTCACGGATTTGTTGGCTGGTGGATCGATTCTTTCCTCTGTTCACACAGAGTTTTGTGTCTTTCTCCACCATCATCAAACCTATGTAACGATTCTGCTACTCTATTGTTGAGTCGTGACCGTAATTCCATTCATAGTTTTGGCTGACTGCGTCTTTTTCCATCACGCAAAGTTTGGGAGTTTGTTCTTTCCCCATTTTCTTCCTATGCAAATTTCTCCAGCAATTGCATTGAGGATCGGGTGCTGTGGGTTCATGATTGTTTGTGGGCTATTGTTTTCCCATGATTGCTTGGTTGTGTTTTCCCTTTTTATGGTGGTATCGGTTGAAGATTGCTATGAGTTCCTATGATTGATGAACTGTGTTTTTCCCCTGTAAAATCTTGAATAGCTGTTTGGCTGCTTGCATGCAGTGGTTTTGTCCTCAGACTGCATTGGAGTGGTGAATGAGGACCTAAGGTGCTTGATAAACCCGGTGGGTTGATAACCACACAGACAGAGCTACTGAGTTGGATTTCTTCTCCACAACCCCTGGATAGCACTGGAAGGGAGATCAGGGTCTGAGGGACTGCGTTGCAAAGAAGGGACTAATTTCCTTTTGTTGGGTGTGTGTGGGTGTTCTAGAAGCCAGGCTGGCTTTGGTGTTGGTGTCTATAGCTCTTCAATGAGCTCACTAGATTAGCATTTAGCCTTTCCCAGCTCTTGGATGGCCTGATAAACCCAACATGGTTGGCTTGGCTGATCTGATGTTTGCCTGATAAACCCAACTGTGTTGGCTTGGCTAAACTGTGTACCCTTGTGGTGTTGTTATCCTTGGCTATGTGTAAGCCTATTAGTTCCTTATTCCTTGGGGAATCATGCTCGGCTCGAGGGTGGAAACAATGCTGAGAGATTAAGGAGCACGGGGGCCTATGGTTGGGTGGAACGTTGCAGCGACATAGATGGTTGCGGAACAAGTTCTTAATAAGATAAGTATTCTTACCTAACTTGTGTCTGCAATCATATTTACCATTGATGAATGATGATATACATGTTAAATGTTGATCTGTATATGCATGAGTGTTGATTGATATGTTTTTCTTCCATTGTGTATATGAATGATTATGCTTCGTAATATGTTTTATGTTTTTAAGTATCATGCTTCAGCATTATATGTATGTATGTTCATATTCATGGGGCTAGATGCCTGTGCATTGGAGTTTAGTAGCGTCCTCTTGCTTGGTCGAAGGGTCGGGGGCGTTACGGGGTCTTGAGAATGAAGCCAGGTTCACTCGAATCATCATTAGCCACCTAAATCCACCTCCACATTAAGATTTATATTTATAAAAACCACTTTCATAGAAATGAAATGAAAAAATTCATACAACTTACAAATGGAGGATAAAACTCACCTTTGTTGAATGCATAGAGGGCTAGGGGTCAGATCCTCCTATTTTTCTCCTTAATTCTCCTATGTATTCACAAAAACAAAAGACTACGAGTTAAAATTTTTATATTTTTCTCACTTTGAACCTTTTAAAAAAAGTTGAAATTGAAGAATGAACACCGAAGGAGTCTTATACTCTTACCTAGTTAAGCTAGGAATCTTGCAAATCCTTTGCTAAAACATACAAGAAGGACTGGCTTCCCTTCATAACCCATGACAAACTAAAAAGTACAATGCCATAATGGTGACCACTTCGCCATTAACAAGACTGATAAAAAACTTCAACTAAAACTCAGATACAAGAAAACCTTCATTAACAGACCGTACAAAGGAAACAAGTAATATTGTGTAGCATGGCCATGTAGTGGTTGAGTTTTCTCACAAAGGAAAACGTATAGACCAAATGAATGCATCCAAAACCTCCACACAACATAATGATGAGATAAAACACTATGCAAAAAACTTGAATGAGATCATGACAAGTGGAGGGATGAGATCCCTCTCAGGCCACAATGCATGCGATCAAAATTTGTCATTGAATGTGCCTGTCTATGTTTTCAAATCGCAACCAGGGCCAAGGTTAAAACTTTATTTCAAACCTTTAAGTTGTATGCACTGGAATTTTCCCTTGTACCTTCTCTTAATTATTTTCCTACCAAACTTTTAAACATAGCACCCCACGATATGTAAGGTCGTGGCTAGGGTCACAAACTATGGTGTTTGTTATTGCCATAGATTAAACTTATAATCCAATTTTAAAACAAGGCATGTGTTGAGACAATCTTTCTGGCATTTTTTAACCCTTAAACAAATCTTTATGTTAGACATATAAAACCCCCTTGCCAAATCTTAATGTCACTTATCACACCACTCATCCATTACAAAGTTATGATACCAAATTCATAGAAAAATCACCTTGTTTTCCTCTTCTTTCTATCATACAAGAAAACTCTTCTTGCCACCTAAAGCTTCGAGTGAACAACACAAGAAGGAAAATGACTCTCACTTGAGGTAGTTGTGGAGCTTATCCTACTTCAACAACTATTTCAAGGTGTTACTCAAATATCTTGTTTCTTATTTTTAAATTATATATATATATATATATTGTTATATATTTTATGGAATGGCATGTTTTTACATTTTTTCTTTTACATGAGATACGATATGGTAGAGAATTATTTGGTTTGTCTCTTTAGGTTTATTTTATATTACCTTCTATTTAATGGAAATACAATTTAAGTAGGTATCTTTTGGTACATATTGGTGGTAGAACACTAACACCATTCTACATCGATGATGGAAGAGCAAGTATCCTACCACATCAATGCAAGTGTATCAACTTGTGGCGAATGTGCATTCCAACCAATAAGATCATTATGGATTCAATGAAATTATGTTTACCATATATTTGTCAATTATAATTATATGTAAATAATCAATGGGAAATTAAAAAAAAACATCATACTAACCTCATCCAATAAACTATCATGCAGAAGAAACTCTATTGGACATAATAAGTATGTGTGCAATGAGAACACATATGAGGGGAAAATGAACTAGAACCAAAATGGTCAGCTTAGTTAGATTTCAAGAATTTTCTAGAATCACCATCATGGCTTGAAGTCCCTACCCCTAGTATTATTATATAATCTATAGATGGATTCTGATATGATTCTATGAATATAGATGATGTTGGTATATACTATGTGTCAAGGTGGGAATCATAGTACTAGTTGCACAAATCTTATCTCCAAGCACGGTCGGGTGGGGGGGTTTGTAGGGGAGGGGGATAACTTCAATGAGTCAGGGGGGAGGGATTTTGTGTACACCTATGAAGGCATGAATCTCTAAATGGGTTATTCTTATCTCTTTGTTCCTAAGAAAAAAAGAGTTCTAACCATATAGATTTTATAGTATCAAAATAATTAACATGGAAAACCAAAATAAACTTGGCCCATAATTCATGTAGAAAATACAATGAAAGGTATTCTTATTATTGCATGGATATTTATCAAATACCATGAACCACCTATCCATCTACTTGTCTCTTAATAGATGGAATGTGCACTAGTCCATGCAAATATACTTCATTTGGTTCTAGGGTTAACAAATAGTTGGATTATTTATTTTTTGCTAATATGAATATATTTCATATATTAGGATTTCTTGTGATATCCCTATACTCTAATATTTTGAATAATTATCCATGTGAATGGACAACACTCCCCCCTACTCTTAACCTCCCACAAATCTTAGTCTAACTAGGGCATCTTTTATTGGTTCAAAATTGTCAAAAAGGAAAATGTAGCTTACTAGTGTAGCTTTTTTTGTTGGTTCTTCAATTCATACCCTCTTCCTCTAAGTTTGTGGATGTAAGTATTTCAACTTGATTGATCCCATCAATTTATGGATGTGACTTGTTTGACTATCATTTAGTGTAAACAAAAGTCGCCAAGGAAAAATTAGATGACTCTCTACTATTCCTAAGTCCACCAATTAGGTTCGTATTTCATATAAAAAGTTACTAATTTCCATGTATGGGTCTCATTAATGTAGTTGGGGGTTAGGGTTAAGTTCAAATCAAGGTCATTGTTCTATCCTAGAAGAATAAATACTGTATTTTAATACTTAGAGAATAATATCTCAAAGTATTGAAATTTGGATCATTTAACACTTCTACAAATATGGAATTTGACATGAAACCTACCTTGATATGAAAACATTTTTTTGGAAAAAGTAAATTCTAAAGGGTTCCCATGCTTAGATTGTATAAGAATTTGTCACCTTTGATTTCCTCAAGTGTCGTTTGGTTAGCAATAAATTCCAATTCTAATATTCTCATGTCTTGAGTGGGACTAATGAGGTTATATATATATATAT
>LPNX011139190.1:55473-66864 GCA_001517045.1 Pseudotsuga menziesii
ATTTTAACAAAAATGCTTTAGATTTCAGGTAACTAAGTGAGTTGTAGAATATGTCAATGAATCTATATGGATAATTTAGTATTGGAACATTCAAATAAGTTAAGTTGATAGAACATGTTTTTTCATGACATAGGGAAGAAGATGCATACTCCAAACAATCATTCATCCAAGAAGAAAGAATGTAGGAGATATTGGAAAAAAACACCTATATACTTTTAGTAGTCATAAAAAAAAGGCTTGTCATTTGATTATGTTTCAGTTTTTTATTTTTATCTTGTATATTTTGGGAATGATGCTTTTAGTTATTTTTTTTATGAGAAGATGGCTAAGGCTTATGAGGACTATAATTTTTTTCTTTCAAATTTGTAAATTTAAATTGGTAAATGGTATCTTTTAGATAAAAATAAATAAATATGGCAAGTATTTAATTTTTTTTTTAAAACAATGTTTTTTACTTAAATGATTTAAATTTTAAGATTGACAAAAATTAAAAATTTGTACATAATAGTTTTTTGGTCTAATACAACATGTTAAAATTAGCATATATCCATTCTGATTTAAACTCTATGAGAAATTCTATGTATCAAGATACATGTCAAGTTTTGCTCTTCAAAAAAGTTTCGCATCCACATATTTGATCACTCTCAAGATTTAACTAATGTAATGATACTAAAAAGTATTTAGGTTTTCACGTCCACATATTTATTTAACTAATGTAATGATAATGAAGGTTTTGATTTAAACTCTATGAGAAATTTTATGTATCAAGATACATGTCAAGTTTTGCTTCTCAAAAAAGTTTCACATCCACATATTTGATCACTCTCAAGATTTAACTAATGTAATGATACTAAAAAGTATTTAGGTTTTCACGTCCACATATTTATTTAACTAATGTAATGATAATGAAGGTTTTGAAATAAGAAAAGACATCACATAGTGAGTTTACCAATTCCTTCTTACTCCCTTCTCAAACATGCCATGCATACTCTAGCTATCTCCCTTATCAAACACACCGTGCATATTCTAAATAAATTCAGGCTTTACCTTCTCTTCAATCATCGTTTTGCATATTGTGCATCACCGTTTACTGTTTAGTTTTCTATCCTTTAGCTTGAGAGGCATATAAATTCAGGAATTACCTTTCTTCAATCCATTGGAGAAAAAGCATTTGGGGAGAAGAAGCATTTGGTGGGTTTCAGTCTCAAAGAGGTTAAGTGAGTAAGCTATTACGGACTGCGTCAAATAGGCCCCAATGCAAATCCTTGAGTAGATAGCTTATTCCATTCCTACTAATAAAGATTTTGAAATAAAAAAAGACTACCACATACTCACTTTACCAATTCCTTCTATGTTGCCATAGTTACCAAGCTGAGTTAACCAATACTAAACAATTTAGTATAAAATGGTATACATTTTTTTACTTATTCAAATTTTAATGTTTTTAGAAATTATTTAATATTTTAAATTATTTATCCATGCCGAAAAAACTAATTTTTAATCATTCAAAAACTACTTAGGTATTATTTATAAATATAAATAATTTATAATTAGTGTTTAAATATAAAGTACATCAAAATATTATTTTTTAATAAAAAAAATTAACTATAATTTTTTTATATTACAAACTTTGTTTAATAAAATTGCTAAGAAAAATTCGGCCATTCGGACTGGTCTTAATACAACCTAATATAAGGGAAATCGAAACCCAAATCTGAATTTTTTATTTTCCAAAAATTCAACCCCACATGGGCCTTTCGGACTGGTCTTATTACAACCTGAAATTTAGGAAATTCAACCCCACATCTGAATTATTTATTTCCAAACGGCACTCCAAAAGCTAGAAGCTAGCTAATTATTTCATTATTACGAAATTCGAAGAGAAAAATTATATTAGCTTGAAAAGTAGATTTTGCACATAGATTACAAGAATATGATAAATAACAATTAACAAGTTTATCAATAATAATGTCATATATCAGAATCAAGGAACTAAGTGAAAAAAACCCTAGTAGGTGGACTAAAACTGGAGCAGGTGGAAAAAAAAATTCCCAAACAAGTGCAATAAAAACGGTTTCGAACATCTGTCGAGAAGAATTTAAGTGAAAGGTTGTCAACCAAGTTGAAGAGTTGTGCAATAAAAGCTGTTTCGAGCATTACAGGAGGAGAATTGCAGTGGAATCAAGTTACTGGGTGCACTGTATCATTTTTTCCTATCAAAAGGCGTATAGGCTACTCTATTTGATCTACATAACAGTGAATTGTTGAGAACCAGTGATGTAAGTTTGGACGGGATTCCATTATACACCAAACCAAGTAGTCGCTTTCTTTGGGATGGTAAAAAGAAAACGGGAAAAAACAAATTGAACTTGAATATGATTCAGACGAAGAACTGCTGGGATTGAACACTTATCTGAAGAAGTAGAAGATAAATCTACACATAATATGAGGAAGCCAGTGTCGCCAAGAAAATCCCAAAAGTTAAAGAAAGTTGCATAAGTGGAGGAGTTTCGAGCCACTACAGGAGCCCAGAATACACACAGATACAACAACAGCTGAAGAATTTTTACTGTACTGAGTTGAAAACAGCCATAAACATTTTCAAGAAGCCAGAGGTGAACATAAATGGTATATGGCCATGGAAAAAGAGATCCAATTCATTTAACAGAATAAGCACAAAGTAAACCCTAGTATGCAAGTGGATTTTCCAAACAAACTACGAAGTAAACACAACTATGCATAAAAAAGTAGACACGACTGCTTCCTTAGGGTTTTGCAAAGAAAAAGTGCATGAATTGCCGTGAGATTTTCGCACAGGTTCCAAAGTTGGACACAATCCCGGGTGTGCTGGCTTTAATACCTGAGTGATTAGTCCACCAGATTGACGTAAAAAGTGCATATATGTTGATTGATATTTAACAAAGGAGGTTTACCTGCAGTGGGGGAGGAATATCAAACTGCATTATTATTTATAAAAATCTACTTAGGTTGAAGCAGGGCATTTATATACGAGGTTGGTACTGATACATAGTAAATATTTCAAGAACAATAGATTCTTAAGAGCCCACTCCAAACTTGGACACAATTTTGGGTGTGCTGGCTTTAATTCCTCGATGATTAGTCCACCAGATTCAGGTGCATGTCTTGAAGGATATTTATAAAAGGAGGTTTTCATGCAGTGGGGGAGGAATATCAAACTGCAAGTTGAAAAAAAATGTATAGGTTGGAGCAGGGCATTTATATACGAGGCCTGTACTGATACATTTATGCATCAGTAAATATTTCAATAACAATAGATCTTGAGAGCCCACTCCCCTCCAAATTTATATGTATGAGTTTCAAATGTCGATTGACATTGTCTTTGTAAAATTGCACGTTTAAGATATAATTATAAGCCGGGACTGTAATATTGCAAAAGTTAGGTTAGGCTTATGAAAGTATGAGACTAGGAACGATTTTTCTAGATTTAAGTTGATGGATTACAAATCAATCAATTCCTAATGAGGTTTAAAGGTTCAAGTTGATGGATTACAAATCCATCACTTCCTAATCAGGTTTAAAGGTTTAAATGGTACAAAACAAATTTGGAAATAAAATAGAGTATTTGAGAAATAATAGGCTTAGTTTTAGAGTGAAACCATAGGGTGTGGGGATGTAGAAGCAAAACCCAAGTCTAATTACAGATTTAATCTTTGATCTACAAGGAGCTAATTCATTGCAATCATATAAAAGAACTGAACTGGATTGTACTCTATGGTTGAGGAGGGTTTTACTTTAAAGTTCCCTTTTATACAGAGTTATTAAGTTTAGCATAATATGTTAGTGTTATGTGGAATGGTTTTTATTATTATGAGATATTTATTTATTAGTCTATAATTAAAAGTGTTATTTTTACATTTTAATATGGAAAGATAGATAATGTTAAATAGATAAATTGACATTTTTATAATAAATTTGAAAAAAAAATATAATACTTATGAACAATAAGATTAATAATATTATATACCATATAAATACAAATAAAAATGAGAATATATATATAAGTATAAAATAAACTTATTTTATTTATACAATAACTATAATCTTAATTTTATATATATCCATATATATGTTAATGTTTTTCATTTTAATTATTCTAAATTTATTTCAAATATTAAAACAATTAAAGTTAAATTATATATATGTGTCTCTAGGGGGAGAGAGTGTGTGTTTTCTTAATTTTTTAGTTTTAATTATTTTAAAATTATTCCGCTGAAGAGGCTTATTCTACAGTTCACTAGGGAGATGTGTAACTCTTTGAGTGTTATCCTACATTTGACACATGTCCTTTAAAAAATATATATTTATATTATAAAACAATAACATGTTATGAATAATAAATTCATCACAGGTAAATAATTTTATAAAAAATAAGAAAAATAAGAACACCTAAGTAAAAATTATTCCAGCCAAAGTTTCTGACTCCATAAAACTGAGTCCATTTGCCAAAGTTTCGAACTCCATAAAACTGAGTCCATCATCAGTGCGATCACTCACTCAATCCTGTGATTGGGATGAGGGAGAATAAACATCCAAAAGAATATAAATAATTGAATCATTTTTAAGCAGGTTTACCCAGATTTACTTGAAACATTTGAATAATTTTTATTTAGGTTTCTTTATTTTTTATAATAACATGTTGTTAGAGTTAAAACATTTACAACCATATATATATATAAACAGAAGAGATAAATTGGATTCAATGCTCATCATAAAATTGACAAGTGTCCTTCTATTATAAATAATAACATGTTATGAGTGACTATATCCATAACTATGTTTAAGAAAACATGCATGCTTCTTTAGTTTTATGTAAGGATGACATAAAAAGGACCTATATGGACAAAAGGGATAGCCAACCTGATAACTCGCTGGGTAATTGCAGGACTTTTACATTGTACAAATCCGTCCTGAACCCTTTCAAATAATCCGGATAGGTCACCAAATGATCAGAAAATGATAGGTCATTCATAACATGTTATTATTTATAATGATCAATCTGTCTTACTATTACATTGATTCCAGTGATACTTGCTGAGTAATGAACCTGATGGGTGACCAAATGGTCAGAATTACAGTGAATACACTGATCAGTTATCAATTTGTCTTACCATTATATTGATTCTAGTGATACTTGTTGAGTTGCAACTTCTAGTGATACTTCCAGAGTTGCAAGTTGCAGAGAACCCATGAACAACAAAATGAGGTGAATTTAAAACATTTGGAAGCAAATGGGTCTATGCTTTAATTTGGTCATGTATTGGACATTGACAGTTAAATGTTCAATATATGCACAAATAGCTTCTCGTCGACCTCGCTTCTTTCTTTCTACTACACTAAGCACCATATAGATTCAGCTTTTCAGCTCTAATTTTGAAAGTTCCATATAAATTCAGCTTTTCAGCTTTAATTTTGAAAGTTCCAGATTGAGCAGTGCAAGCCTTAGAGCTGCAAAATTCCGACGGAAATTACAGCACCGAGAATCTCTCAGTGACAGTCGACCATCTCGGCGATAAAACAAAAAAGCATCAACCAGTTTCGGTTCTAATGAAGGCCATATATGCATTGCCTGTGCAGATATATTAATACTACGTCAAACTTAAATTAGGGTATACACGGTCAAACCCTAACGTATTTGCCAAACATTGTTTATTATCCTTTAACGGTCGATCAATCCTGTGTAAATACTCTTACCTACACTGGATGAACGAGTAGTTTATAAAGAAGCCAATAAACGATTTTTTTATAAAGGTTCCTCAAAACACAGAGATATGTACGTTGCACGGTACTCCAGACATCGGGCTCCAAACAAAATGAAACTTATAAGATGCTATTAGCGTGAAAACAGACATCGCATTCAAACCAGACCAGTCTTTAATGAATAATTGTATTTTATTAATCTCCATCCAGCATAAAAGCATGGCATATATTGGAACACATCATCTTATTAAGAGACAAAGCAAAATATTTTAGCAAGCACAGGAAATTTTAACAAATCACCAAAACAGGAAATTTTAACAAATCTCTGAACATCCATGATAAGCTTGTTAATTAATATGTCCCACAATGATATGAAGACGATCTAACCAAGACAACTGAGTGCCAAGCTGAGACGATAGATCAGTGATCTATTCATGTAACAGCAAGGGAGAGAGAGAGTGGAAACAGAAATCAAAACCCTAATACAACAAATAGCATGTATGAAGACGTCATCACACATCCTTATCTGGGATGTTTACAGCTTGGGAGTAGAGGCCCCTCAACAGAAAGCAATAAAAAGGCTTCTACATCCATATACCATTAGATATGGACTGAACCTACCCAACAGAAAAATACTACTTAGGACAAAACTGATCTTAAAGCTTCTTTAATATACAAGGTCCCCAACAGCAAGAAGATTGATGAACAGCTTATGAATTCTAGTTAGAAGATTGAAATAGAAAGAAAGACGAAAAAATCAGCAGACTTTGATTATTACCAGCTTGATCAGATCACTCTATAGTATTTAGAACGGACGGCGACCATGGCTGCCTGTGGCTGCTAGGTCTGTCTGCGCGGGTGCCTTGCCATGCATAGGCATAGGCATAGGCAGGGGCATCTTGTAGGTCATAACCAGCGGGCGGTTGTGGGTAGTATTATATGCCGGATGTTGCTCCCCCTGAGGTTGATCTGACTGGAGCTGCTTGCTCATGGACAGCTTCTCGCCCTCAACTTCTCTGTACCTGTCCAGGTAAATCTTGAGGGGCTCAGCATAGACTTCAAATCCAAGAGTGGTCATGGCCCATATTATGTCATCTCCGTTGATGGTCTTGCGCTTTTCCTTGTGACACTTGTCGGATGCCTCTCCCGTGACAAAGCTTATGAACTCGGAGACACATTCTTGCATGATTTCCTTGGCTTCCTTGGAGATCTTGGCGTTTGTTGGGAGGGTTTTCTTCATGATTCGTCCCACATTGGCTATGGGAAGAAGCCGGTCTTGCTCTCGTATAACTGATTGCGAGGAAGAAGACCCGTTGATAGTGTTGTTGTGGAGACCGGTAGACTCTATGTCAGAATGAGGACTGCTCTCTTCTCCACTGTGGTCTCCCATTTTACACCACGCTTCCTAAATTTCCTCGCTAGCAATACAATACAAGCCAATCCAATCCTATCCTATCCTTCCCCCACACATCCATACTTCCATTTAACAGCGAGGAGAAATGCTCTTTGTGGGGGACAACTAGGCCGGAAAGGGAAAGAAAATGTGCTCCTATGTCTATGTCGACCCTACATTCCTTCAGATCAATCCATGTGTCCACATAATAACCTCTCCTGGCTATTCTTTTAATTTGGAGAGGCTTTTTCCTTCATTTCTGCGTTCCATTTTTTTAATGCTAGTTGCCCTCACCTCGCTATCAAGGGACAAAGGGCATACCAATCTTCCTCCATGTATGTCCAGCTCCTTTATTCTCTTTTGGGTTAACATTGTTTTGGTGATTTTGTACTGATGATGTTATATATTATATATATAACATGGAAAATGCTATACCAAACCTTTTTTCTCCATGTTAAATATAATATATTAAATTTTAAATTGATTTTTTAATAGTTTTTAATATTTTTTTATTCTCTGAGTTGATAAAAGTCTTTAAAGTTAACCAAAATTATAATATCTAATATTATATAGTGATATAATATTATGAAGTTAGATTCATTTGATAGTAATACTTTTTATTACTTTGTATATGAATATGAGATTATAAATTATTTTATTATAATTATATAAATTTAAATTTGAGTTTTAATTCATTTTATTATTATTTGATTTATGATGAATTTTGTTATAGTATAAATAAGGAGGGAAACTGATCATTAATCACAAATAGGAAAGTTGCTATTAAAGATAGAAACCAAAAGAATAGTAATAAATAGCAATTTAACACATTTTCGATCTTATCCTGGACCAAAGGCTCTAAGGTAAGTTGGCTCTCAAGCAAAATTGATATTATATTCTTGGTTGAAACTTGGGAATAGGAGGAGTCGAAGGTCCCTGATATAGACAAGTATGTCCTCTGGTCACTATCGAATAAACGTTCATGTCGTAGAGGCATTGGGGGTATAGCTTGTTACATTAGGAAGAACATATCCCCACATTTTAGGCTTTATAAGAAGGACCCTTATAACCAATTTATTTGGATAGATATTACAAACATTAATGAAGAAAAAACATACATAGTCATTTGTTATTTTACCCCTATTAATTCCAAATTCTATAACAAAAAACAATTTAGATAAAAATTGTCATTATGATAGTTTAGAACATGATATTTCTTGTTTAAGGAAGGAAGGAAATATCCTTTTGATGGGAGACTTCAATGCTCTAACTTCCAATAACCAAGCTATTATTTAAGCAACTATTCCAACCCTAATCCTCTTTGATTAGACGAAGACCTTGAGCTAGCTAACAGGTACAAAAGGAGTTATGAAGATCTGGTGAAAATTTTTGGGTCTGAGTTGGTCAAATTTCGTAGTGCTCAAGATCTTATCATTTGCAATGGTCTCACAAAATGGCCAAACTCTAGCCAAATGAATTGTATCCATGGGCTTGGAAGTAGTGTGGTAGATTATGTTATATGTGATGTCCCTATATACAACAAATTAATAGAGTTCAACATCTTCAACAACCATGAGCCTTACTATGATCATAGACCTTTAATTATAACTCTCAATATTTCCATTTATAGCGATTCCCAGGAGGAAAACTATCATTACCAAAAGCACTTGATCTTTGATAAAAATAAAGCTCGCATTTTTCTCCATAATCTAAAAATTGGACTCGTTTTTTTATCTAGCATGGATAATATAGAAAATCTCTACCATAATTTTGCTACAACCCTCTCAGCATCCATTAACAAGTTCTCTATTGAAGTATCGACTAAAATGAGCAATTGTGTAAAGATGCGAGAAAATAAATTAAGCAAGCTACTACAGATACAATAAAATGGACAAGATAAATCACTACAAAGCCTTAAATAAAAGAAAACAAAAGACATTATCTAAGTAAAAGGAAAGAAAATCTCCTACACCTCTCCAAGATGGCTCCTTAGAAATTCTAGAGGCAAATTCTAACTTGCAAAACAAAAGAAAACAATAAAATTGCTTTAAAATGTTGGAATTCCTATATTAAAACGTTGTATGAATCTGTGGACACCAGAGATAACATTCAAATCCTTCTAACAACGAAAGAAGTCTTCTCATTAGAAGATGTATAGATTTCGGGGTTAAGCTCTTAGCAAATGGAAAAGCCAAAGACATTGAATGCTACCAAGCAGAAATATTAAAAATTGGAGGGACTATCCTCATCCTGCACATCCACAAACTCTTTAATCTAGCGGTCAAGAAAGGGTTTCCTACACCTTGGACTCAAAGCCTCATTATTCCTATTTTCAAAAGTAGCGATAAAAATGACCCCTCTAACTATTAGACTATTATGATTTTCCCTCTCTTAGCTAAGTTATATGGTATTATCTTAGAAAAGAAATTTAATACATGGCTATAAATGGAAGGTAAGAGGGCTAAAGGCCAAGTTTGTTTTAGAAGGAATCATTCAACCACGGACCACATCCTTACAATTAGGATCATTGCAGAGGAATGTCATAATAATAATTCTGACCTATTTTTGTTGTTTTGTGGATTTTAGAAAATCTTTTGATATAGTGCCTAGAAATAACTTGTGGAATAGGCTAGAGGAGCTTAAGGTTCATTTTGAGTTTAGAGCTATCGTGATAAGGTTATACGAAAATGTTATTTCCAAGTTTAAGAATAATGAGGGGTGGACAATAGAGATAAATTGTAACATTGGAGTTAAACAAGGTTTCCCCCTCTTCCCTACCCATTTTGGCATTTAAATTGATAAGCTAGAAAAGTGTTTAGAAGAAGCAGGTTGCGCTGGTACAATCTTAGGTGGGATAGTTACCATCCTCCTACTTTATGCTGATGACATTGTTCTTATGGAAAGGTGTCCTTCTGATCTCGATAAGAAATTAAGAATTCTTAAATATTTTTTCTCTAACATGGGTATGACTGTTAACACTCATAAGACAAAAATTATGATTATAAAATCTAAGAAACCTATGCAAATTTTATTTATGATAATAGAAATAAAGAGGAAGTGACTTCTCACAATTATCTCGGAACTAATATTCATCACAAGCTCAATTGGAACTATAGCATTGAGAAAAATGATTAATGGAGGATGGAAAGTTTATTTTGGTCTTGAAAATAACTATAAATTAGCCAATCTGGTCATGTGGGATAAAAATAAGTTTCTATTTTAAACGCTTGTCATACACGTTATCTTGTATGGTTGTGAACTATGGGGGTGCAACATTTCTAGAGAATCTTGGAGGAATATTGAGCAAATCTAGAAGCGCTTTATAACTTATAACCTCAAAATTAAAAGCAATACACCTTACCCTATTCTCCTCATATAAGTGGGTCTTTCCCGCATCGAGAGCATTGATATGACTAAGTACTTGATGTACAAGAATAAGATAAATAACATGGGAAACAAGAGACTTCCTAAAATTGCTTTAAACTCAAGTCAAAACCAACTACGCCTCAAGCAGTGTTGGTGTAAAGATACCACGGCTTGGTTAAACCATTGGGGCATTAATGAAAACAACATTTTGCAGAACATTGATAATGTCAAAAATATTATTACTTCTAAGTTTAAAGAGAAACTTTGGTGTGAGGAAATTGAGCAGTTAAGAGAAAATTAAGTTACTATAAGGAGGTCATTAATCCTAACTTGGAGGATCGCATGTATCTCTTGGTAGTAACTAGTTAACAAAATAAAATTAATATATCAAATATTAGAACGAACTCTCATGAACTCCATGGCAAAACAGGGTGTTGGCCAAGTATTTTCCTTCTTAAGATCCGATAGACCAAAATTAGTCTCAGTAAATGTTAATCATCATCATCATCATATAAAATTAATCTCTTATTTTATTTCAAAAAATTATTTATTTAAAAAAAATCTTTATTTTAAAATATTTTATTTTATTACAACTACTTACTATATAATTATCAATTGTTTATATAATTTTATAATAACACTATTATAAATTTTATAACAAATACAAAATTGTATTAACTATAATACATTTTAAAAAAGTATTATTGCGCCGAGAGGCGCTCTACAGCCCAGTATGGGGGAGATCTTGTAATGTTGTAACGTTACGTAACGGTGTAATGTTACGTAACGTACTTAGATGTCGGCTATAAAAAACAAAACTTTTAATTATCTTCCAAAATAAATGTCGGCCACAAAAACAATCTAATATGGGTGAGATGTTGTAATGTTCCTAC
>LPNX011139190.1:67005-80013 GCA_001517045.1 Pseudotsuga menziesii
ATACTTAAGAAGAGGTCTGCACCTCCAAAGATTTGATCTTTGGATCCCTCTCGGCGCTTGATAGAGCCTGGGATTTGGATCTATGCTGGTTATTAATCACAATACATTTTATAATTTTATGCTTATTAAAGTGTAAAAAATAAACATAATAAGTATAAATTTTAATATATAATTAAGAATTTGTATTTGTAATATGTGCATGAATGTTTTCACACTCTTAGACTCATTATTTATGTTTATAATCTAATTAAATTTATATTATATAGTATTATATTTTTAATAATTATAATAAATTTTAAAACTATATTTATTAATTACAATACATTTTATACTTTCACTTTTATTAGAATTAAACAAAATCAACATGGTAATGGTAAGTATAAGGTTTAATATATAATCAAGAATTTGTATTTGCAATGTTTATAATCTTGTATAATATAATATTGTAAAAACTGTATTTATAAGAAATATTGAATTTATTTTTGTTATTATTAATAATAATACATTTTATAATTGTTAAAATGGAATATAAAAAGAATTTATAATCTTATGGGGTTGATGTATTTTTTCTTAAATTATCCTTGGTTTACATGTTATTGAGCAAATTGCATGATATTTAACTTAATGATAAATTTTGAAGATCTATTTTAGAAGAATATTTTTTATTAGAAAATGGTATTCATCATAAAGAAGGTATTTTAAATTTAAAAGAAGTGAAGAATAAAGTTGTTATCTCCAATGAGTCTATTCAGATCTCAAGAGATAAAGCTAAGTTGTTAATAACTATAGTTTGCATATTTTATTGGGAATATTTTTTAGTGTGTTGGGTTTTTAGTTGAATGTTTTGGTCTTTATATGGGAGGAGGAGTCAATGAGTTTTTTATTATTATATATTATGAATTTTTTTATTAATATCAAGTATTTTTTAAGATGAAAATAAATGGAGTGAGTTAAATTCTAGAGGATTTGTATCTAAAATTCCATAATTTTTTTATCTAAAATCTGGTGGTATGTTGAAATGGAACTTTTGGTTATTGGAATTGTATAATAAGGATACCCCAAGGATAATTGAAGAAGCTTAATAATTTTTTTTAATCAAAATTACAATTCCAACCACTAAAATAATAGTTGATGGAACAAATCACATCACCAAATTTTAGCAAAAAAAAATACAAATAATCTAGCTTACACACATATTCTTGATATTTATATAATTTAAAAAAAAACTCATATATATATATATATTTGTATGTAAAAAAAGATGTACCAATTTATCATTCCCTTTTATTTTAATAAAAAATTAGCTTTCATTTGAACTATCAAATTATGAACATTAAAAATTAATTAATAAAAGTAAGTAATGTGTGGTTGACACCCTTTTCATAATAAAAAGATATATATGATTCCCTTTTAAGTCAAAGTATGTGCATGGGTTTACATATGAAGATATATAAGATATTTGATTCTTTTTAGATCAGAGTATGTATGTTTTTAGATATGAGGATCAATAAGTTTTAATTAAAACTTAATTTTTTAATTATATAGTTAATAATTATTAAAAATCATTTTAAAAAATTTAACATACTAAAATATTATATAATTTTATTTTAACATATTAAAAATTGATGTAGAAATTAAAAATCATAATTTTATTTTTCAATTTAATTTAAATTAATTAGGTTAAAATATTTTTAAATTTTTTATATAAAATAATTTCTAAAATATTAAATAAAAATAAATTTCAAAGTTATATATATATATAGAAGTAGGTCTTTCCTATTCTCCTTATAGAAGTGGGTCTTTCCCCCATCGAGAGCCTAGCCATGACTTGACTCCTATTGTACAAGAACAAAATCAATAACATGGGAGACCATAGACTCCCTAAGTTAGCTTTAGACTCCAGCCAAAATCACCTAAGGCTCAAGCATGGGTGGTATAAAGATACCAGGTCTTGGTTAAATCACTGGAAGATCGATGAAAATGTTGCATTGCAAAATATTAATAATATTAAAAATACTATTGCTTCTAAGTTTAAAGAAAAATTGTGGTGTGAGAAAGATTTAGAGGCCAAAAGAAAGCTAAGATATTATAAGGAGGTCATCAACCCTACTCTTGAAGATCAAAACTATCTCTCTGTTCTAATCAGTCCTAAGAAAAAAATTAATATAGCTAAGATAAGAACGAACTCGCATGAGCTCCACAGCGAAACTGGTCGTTGGACAGTCCCTAAAACTCCTTGGGTAGAAAGGATCTGCCACCTTTGTGAGAGTAAGAACATTGAAGATGAAAATCACTTCCTCTTAGAGTGCCCTGCATACACCCACATTAGATCCTGGTTTCATAACCTTTGTTGCAATACCGACATTCCTAGCCTTTTAGCTTGTCAAAATTATAGTAAGCTCGGGACGCTTCTCTCCAAGCTCTTTGAGCATAGAAATATAACTTTAAAACAAACTAATTAATTTTCTTCTTCAGGGTCCGATAGACCAAATTTTGGTCTCAGGGGACGTTAACCATCATCATCATCATCATCATCATCATATATATATCAAATTTGTTAAAAATAAATAAATTTCTTAAATCTATACTAATTTCATTCTAATTTTTCATATAATGAATTATATATATATATATAAAAGTTAGATTTTATTTATAACTTTTCATCTCAATTACTCTAATCCATAAAATTAAATTTATAATTTATTAATATACTAAATCTAAATTTACATAATTTAATAATATATTAAATCTAAATTTATATAATTCAATGATATAAAAATAATGAAATTGTATTGAATTATATATCATTAATTTGGATTAATTTGGATATAGTGGGGAAAAAATATCATTAATTTGGATATTTAAAATAAGCTTCTTATTCAGTAAATTTAATAAATATTATAAATATTTTTAAGACTTTTTTAGTTATGAAAAAAGAAAAATAAGTTAATACTAAAAAAAATTCAATTAACAACAACAATAATATCAACTTCAACTTGTAATCATAAAATCAAAATCATATTTCATAATTAATCAAAAAAAATTCAACCTTATATAAAATATTAAAAAAAAAAATTTCTTTCTAACCGAAATAAAATAGATTCTTTCTAACCATTAAAATTACTTTAATGAAAAAAAATATTTTTATAATTATTTCACAAAGCTTATTTGACCAATCTTTTTTTAATGTTTAAAGTCAACGAGAAGTAGATTTTATAAGTTGTTTGCTATAATTATATTTAAACTGTTTATTTATTTGAAGGGCCAATATTGAAAACTTTCCATGTTGTGATTATGGCTAAAGCTTACATGGATGGCTAGATTTTCAAATGGCTAGAGCTTACATGAATGGCTAGATTCTCAAATGTTTACCAAATAGAATAACCTAATTTTCTACTTAAATATATAATTAAGATACATTTTCTTTTTTATATATTGGACTAAAAAATATGAAAAGCTGTACAAAGTGATTCATAGTTAGAGTACGCTTTTTTTTCTGTTATATTGAACTAAGAAAAGTTACAAAGTGCTATCAACTCATGGCACACTTTACAAAGTCTAAAACCACCACTCTTAATCTTTTATGATTATATTATATTTTTCAAATATAAACTAATTTGCATTTTTTAACACACAATTGCTAATAATGAAGGGTAAGGAAGGACACATAGAAGAGGTGGAGCATGAGGAAAACAAGGCTCACCATGAATATTTCAAAAGTTATAAGCTTGGATAGTGAGGTAAAAAGAACATGCTTTATTAAACATGCTTGGATAGTGATGGTCAAGTTAGCTTGGAAACATTAAATAGAAACAAAATTGTAACTTTTTTAGCCTTTCTAAAATACAAGCAGCAAAAAAATTTATTTTTCTAGTTTGAATATATAACATCTCTTAAAATTCGTAAATAAATTTTTTTATTTACTTCATGTAATATTTGAATTTACTAGACAATATTTAGAGTGATGTTATTACTCATACTTCTTTCGTCATGCATTACTGTCGACATTTATTTAAGTTATTACTTGTTTGCTTATTTGGTGACTTGTCGATATGACAATACCTATTGACTTAAGAAAACTCTCTAAAATTAAATTGTTGTCGCAAGGTAGTTTGTCATTGTCATTTGTTTTGTTTCTACACTTGAGCCGTACAAGGAATGAGTCAAGGTCTTACTTAGTTGCTACAACTAAAGCATGAAACTCAGTTCTTCTGTGTGCAGACAAGGAGGTAATCTTGATACATTCAGCTATAGAACCATCTCTAAGTTAAGGTGCTATAAGGAACAAGGAAAAAGGGAAACCTTAGGTTTAACCCTAAACCATTTATTTTATTTAAACAATTAAAGGTTACAAACAAAGTACCTTCTAACAAATCGTGTTTGATTTACAGACTGAATGTTTATCAATGCAAGACAAAGTTTAGATGTGCCAAGGGTTATAATATCTACAAGGATAAAGCATTGTGGGTTGAACTATAACTCCATACAATACATTACCAGAATTCGAATTTTAACATTTTAGGTTTGTACTATCATACGAGTAAAACATTTAGAATTATACTAATTTGAATGTGACATATTACGTCAAGGACAAGATTTGAAAATCAATGCACTGATTGGACGGTCATCTCTAAAGTCGATTTCGACTTTATTATGCAAGGACAGTTTAAAGATTTGTTTTAAAAACAACCATACGATTTTTCTACGTTTTCTGGCTCTTTGACAACCATTTGATGATAAACCCTACAGATTTCAATACACCTATAACTTCAATGGGGTTTATTGCTAAGTCATTCATTGATTCTATCTGGTTGTTCCTCGTCTCCTTCATACTCGAGTCCTCACCATTCTGAGAGATGTAAATGCCATAGGCTTGGCTCTCAAATTCATCTGAATACTATCATGAACTACATGACTTACTGGTGGAGGTCAAGAGCTGTATTCGGCTGCTGGGATAGTATCAGTGGTTCAGCCTCTGTAAAGGTAAATATTTATTCCCGTTATATTTCTCCTCTACAACAGTATTTTATTTGTTTTCATGCTTTAACTATTTTTGGTTTTAAATTGCAGAACAACTCGGTGTCTGGAACACGGTTGTTAAGAATACAAGGTTTGAGCCCAAAGCTACCTGTAACTTTTATTTTGAAGAAGAAACACTATAGGAACAACACTAGTTTAATTTTAAAATATGATTGATTATTAAACCTGGTTATTCTAGTATAATATTAGAGTTTGATTAAGGAAATACGGTTTGATCTTATGGAGATTATTATAGAATAAGAATAAGTTTGGATCTGTACTTTTATGTTCTTATACAGATAGAAGTTAATATGTTTGAGAATCAAGAATACCTTAATAAAAACTGTAATGAAAGCTCGATTTTGCTAAAAGTTTAACCTTTGAATTAAGAGTTGTAGTTTGTATTTAATTAATTACCAGGTCTTGTAGTTTGTATTTAATTAATTACCAGGTCTTCTAGCTAGCAATACAGAATATAAATTCATATCATTTCTATGCTCTGTAAAAATGAAACTACACATTTATTCGTGTATTATGATATTACCATTCAACATAATTTCATATCTTTCTGTACTAGATGTACTAGAGTACGTCACTTTGGTGAGAGGAAAAATACAAGAGATAATTTTAAATTCATTGCTATGCAAATACTTCATCAAATAATCATTGATTAACTACCATTTAACTATAACCACATTTGGACAGGGGACGGTTGGCGATGGAAGGTGGGAGGTCTCGATGATGCTCTAGGGTTCTGGTTCTGTGTCAGTCTTGGCAGTGTCGTTTCTGGGTCGGGTCAGGCCGCACTTTCTTCGTGTCACGGGCCTGACGGTCGCATGGGAGAGGACTCCATGGGGGTGGAGACACCTCTTATTTCCTCTGTAAATGTGGTCGAGAAAGGAAAGGGGACGGATCCAGTTAAAAACCATCCTCCAGGGACGGGAGGTGAAGGGTCTAGTGGTACAACCCTTTTGGAAGCTTCTGTTGGGCCGGGGAGGATAACCGGACAATGTATGCCTAAATCCAAGGCGGTGTCAAAGCTGAAGATCAGATCGGTGAGTTTTAGGGACAAGGTTCAACACCTGAAGGATCACGCCCTGATTGGGAAGTTTATTGGCCTATGGCCGAACGAAAGAGCCCTGATATGGTGGATTAATACCACCTGGAAGCCTCAAGGGCATTACGACCTTCAACTCGGTGCCAAGGGGTTTTTTACTGTGGTCTTTTTCAATACCGAGGACAGGGTGAGAATTTTTGATAACGGGCCATACTTCTTTCACTCAGCAGGGCTGTACTTGCGCACCTGGAAAGAGCGCTTCAATCCTGACACTGAAAATATGACCATTGCCCCGGTCTGGTTAAGACTATACTCGCTGCCTACAGAATACTGGAAAGAAGAGATCCTTAAGGATATTGGCAATACTCTTGGTGATTTTGTCAAGATCTCGAAGCAGACAAAGCAGGCTAAGTACATCTCATATGCCAGATTGTGTGTGTATCTCGACATATCCCAGGATCTGCCTGAAGCTATTGAGTTAACACACGATGATGAGGATTGGATTCAAGCTATCGATTATGAATAGTTACCTTTCAGATGCCACCTGTTTAGGGACTGCCCCCTAAATGATTCCCCTGGGAAATCAGCGACTGGACCAGTGGGTAAGGATGCGGAGGGATTCACTAAGGTTACCAACAGAAAGAGAACGGCCAAGAAAGGTTTTGGTTCTGGCCCTGAGATCAATAAAAAACTTCAAACCCAAAACCGTTTTGCAGCTCTACAAGAAGAACCCTCCACCGTGGATGGAACAAAGGAACATGCCACTCAGAAGGCAAGTGAGGAGAAGTTATCGGATCCGAAGCAGGGACACCTACTCAAGAAGTTATAATGGAAGATAGGACAACCGCGGAGGAAGGATCGGAGGCAGAGGACATGATCTTAGGCGACCTGGATCTGGACGGACTAGAAGAGGCTTTCGCAGTCAATAATCCAAAGGATATCTTGCCTCAGTAGGTAAACCTTCTAGAGAAATCCATCATTATGTCTAAGACCAGCAAGAACCTTGGGGTTCAGAAGGGCCTGTTAAAGGAAGTTGAAGGCAAATGAAAAGGAAAGGGAGAAAAGCGGGGCAGACCCACCAACACACAAAGGATCCAATGTCTAGGGAAAAAGTTGATCAGCTCTAGCCAGTACCCGACCATAGAGGCTGCTCTGGCTCTTAAACCCTAATTAGTTGGTCATGAAGATTACCTCATGGAATATAAGAGGTTGTAATAGCCCTTTAAAGATTCGCATTCTAAAGAGGAAAATAGAGGTGGAACAGCCATGGATTATATTTCTCCAAGAAACTAAATGCTCGGGGGAGGATCTGGCAAAAGTAGCTAGGAAAGCCTGGCCTAGATGTAACAGGATGGCTACCGATGCCAAGGGTTTGACGGGTGGTCTAGGCATCCTTTGGAATCCTCGGCTGGTTTCTCTTCAGAATTTCCATTGTACCCATTTCTCTATCTCTGGTTTTTTTTCAGATTATGGGAGCTAATCAAGTTGGGTTCTTGTCCAACGTTTATGGTCCTCCGCAAAGCACACAAAAAACTGAATTTATCACTTCCATGTATGCCCTCAAGGAGGAAGCAGGGGGGCTTCCCTGGGTCCTGGGAGGGGACTTTAATATCATCCGAAGTTTAGAGGAGAAGAAGGGTGGGCTGCGGCGGCTGTCCCAAGTGAATGAGCTCTTCAATCAGACAATAGAGGACCTGGCCCTTGTGGATCTATGTACGGCCAATAGTACTTTCACTTGGCATAACAACAGAGCTGGGGATCGTAGCATTGCCTGCCGCCTAGACTGATTCCTCATCTCGGAAGACATCATGCTGGCTAGAGGCAAGTTGGAGGCCGTGGTTCTACCCTCGTCAGGGTCGGATCATTGGCCGATTAGCTTGAGTTGGTCCATCCAGGTTGAAAATCTCCGGAGACCCTTCTGATTTGAAAAGTTCTCGCTCATGCAACTAGGTTTTTCGGATAAGCTGCGAGACTGGTGGAAGGAGATCGACCCAAGAAATGGCTCTTGCATGTACAGATTCCAGCAAAAACTTAAAGGTCGGATTAAGCAGTGGAACAAAGATTCCTTCGGAGATATCTTTCAGGAAAAGAAAAGGCTTGACCTATGCCTTCAAGAGGTTCAGTTAGAACTACACAGGCAGGGTCCTACGGCAAAGCTAAAAAACCAAGAATGGGTTCTCCACCAAGAACTTAACCTCAAAGTAAAGCAGGAGGAGGTTCTTTTTGAGCAAAAGTCCAGGAACCATTGGCTCCGGGATGGTGAACATAACACCAATTTCTTCCACAAAGCTACAGTCCAACACCGTCATAGTAATAGAATTGTCAAGCTTAAAAAAGGGGATGGCTCTGTGGTAGAAAAGCAAAAGGAGCCGGAAGAAATTCTGAATTCCTACTATGCTGATCTACTTGAGGAGCCGGATGTGGATAGAAGGCAAGTTCAGGCAGAGATCTATAGCCTTATTCCCAGGATTATCACGCAGGAACATAATCAAATTCTAATGAGACCTGTGGAGATGCCAGAGTTGGAGGAGGCAGTGAAACATATGGCCAAGGACAAATATCCAGGGCTGGACGGCTTTACTAATAACTTCTTCCATGAAGGATGGGAGTGGTTAAAAGATGAACTCCTAGCCATCGTGGAAAGCTCCAGAAAGACAGGGGGTATTCTGAAAGCCTTTAATGCAACTTTCTTAACGTTGATTCCTAAGGAACAAGGAATGGAGGATCTCGGCAAGTTTCGACCAATTGCCCTCTGCAATGTTATTTATAAAATCATTACGAAGGTTATAGCTAACAGGTTACGGCCACTCCTGCCCGTCCTCATTTCTCCGGAGCAAGCGGGCTTCGTAGAAGGAAGGCAAATTCTCGATGGCATCATTCTCGTCCATGAAGCCATCCACTCCTTGAAGCAGAACAAAACCCCTGGTATGTTTCTCAAACTTGATCTTTCTAAAGCTTATGACAAACTCAATTGGGCTTTTCTTGAAGGAGTCTTCAGGTCCTTTGGATTCAAGGAAAATTGGATCAGCTAGATCATCAATTTGGTGTCCTCAGCCTTTTTCTCCATCCTGGTCAACGGTTCTCCCTCTCAGCCATTCTCAGCTAACCGGGGAATCCGACAGGGGGATCCCCTATCCCCCTTTCTCTTCATAATCATTGCAGAGGGATTAGGCAGATTGCTCAGAGATATGCAGAATTCTGGGCAGATTAAGGGCCTCAACCTTTGTGAGAATCAGCCAGCTCAGATGCATCAATAATTTGTTGATGACAATATGTTGATGGGGCCATCTTCGGTCCAGGAAGCTCGCAGCATCAAAGAAGGACTCGATCTCTTCCTTATGGCCAGTGGTTTGGAAATCAATAAGGAAAAATCTCAGGTGTTCTTCTTTAACACCTATCGGGTGGCCAAAAGAAATATTCTTCACATTCTGGAGTTCTCAGAAGGTACCCTGCCTTCGAAATATCTATGGGCACCATTAGCAGAGTCCACCATCAAACAGGTATCGTGGAAGGAACTTCTAGACAAAATGAAGCAGAAACTGACCCTTTGGACCTATCATGCCTTGAATTTTCCAAGTCGTATGGTTCTGGTCAAAGCATTCCTGGAAGCTATGCCACTGTATCTCTTCTCAATGCTCTCAGCACCTAAAGCGGTCTTGAAACAAATAAGGAACATCCAAAGAAATTTCCTCTGGGGAAGCACTGATGACCGCTGAAAATGGGAACTAGTGGACTGGGCTACGATTTGCAGGCCTAAGGAAGCTGGGGGGCTTGGTTTCAGGGATCCGGTCAGCATCAACAAGGTAATGGGCACGAAGATCTGGTGGCGATGGGTAACACATACTTCTGAACCATGGGCCATGGTGTGGCATCATAAGTATGCTCACCTTTGGCCGAAAAATCAACTCATTCACTATGACCGAACTCCTCCAGGTTCTCACATCTGGACAATGGCCCAACAGAATCGCGATTTAGTTCAGAAACATAGCTTTTGGGAGATTCGAGACGGCCGAGAAGCCTTCTTCCTGAGGGATGCCTGGCAACAGAAAGGGAAGCTAGCTAACCTAGCAGGAATAGATGACCTTCAGACACAGCTCCAACATCGTGGCAAGGAAAAATTCAGGGATTTATGGATCTTACATACCCCTAATCAAGTCCATCGAACATGGTTGTCAAGAGAATGGTGGCAACATCTGATACTGGAAGATAGATTGGAAGACTTCCTTAAGGAGCTCACCAGTTGCAAGATTCCCATTGTGGAAAGCTCGGATGTGATCAGATGGGGATATACCAACAGAGGAACCTTTTCGATCAAAGAGGCTTTTCAGATTCAACAGAGTGGGGAGGGATGCCACCAGGAGGAAAAATGGAAAAAAATCTGGCAATGATCATTTCTGGCCAAAGATAGCTTCCTTTTGTTGGCTTTTACTTCTTCCCAGGGTCCTCACCTAGGATAACCTCCTCAAACGGGGTATGAATGGGCCCTCTTGTTGTGTCTTATGCTTCTCTGCCCCTGAAACTTTGGATCATCTCCTCGAAGCTTGTGGGTTTTCCTCGGAGCTCTGGGATAGAGGAGAACAACGATTCAAACGATGGGCTCGGGTCAGAGGAAATCCCTCTGAAACCATTGCCATCTAGCCCCCTAAGATTTTTAAGAATCCAATCCTTAACCGATTGTGGGAGCTCTTTCCGGGGCTTCTTGTTTGGGAAATATGGAAGGAACGCAACAGGCGTATTTTTGAAGGGAAAAGTCGACCACCGGATAAATTTTGGCTCAAGATAGAGTCTCACCTCAAATAAACTCTAAGTATGAACCCTTGGACCACGGAGGACTTCAAAGCCGAGATCCAGGAACGACTTATTCTGAATGAATGGGGGGTCTTCTTGATCCCGACCTACCAGGGTAAGACTCATGCTCACTTGGTGACTAGGAAAATCCCGGACTGTTGGTCACCCCCTGAGGTGGGGTCATACAAGTTAAACTTTGATGGGGCAGCAAAAGGGAATTCGGGGCTAGCTGGTTTTGGAGGAGTAGCTCGTAACCACGAGGGACAGATGTTGGGGGTCTTCTGGGGAGATCTCGATGACAGCACAAATAATCTGGCAGAGCTGGAAGGTTTGGTGTATGGCCTCAAATGGGCGTTAGACATCGGATGGTCCCCACTAATTGTGGAAGGAGACTCGCACCTTATAATTTCAATGGCTGCCAAACTCCAGGCGGGCTCTTCAACTTCTAAGATCTCCAAGAACTGGCGATGGGAAAGTAGAATTGAGGAGCTGCTCTCAATTCTTCATACGGCCCCAGCGGTTACGTTCATGCATGTTCAGCGCAAAGGAAATTCTGTGGCGGATGCAGCGGCCAACAAAGGGGTAGGGGCTGGCATCTCTTTCCAAGTGGTGCTACCCAGTCAAGTGGAGGAAAGGGATTTTTTCCACTGGTGTCAAGCTCTTACTGAGGTCGACTATAATAGCCATGTAAGGCAACTCTCAACGTTGACCCCCCCGTTACCCACGTCAGTTGAGATCGGCTGCACAAGAGTTGATAGATCGGCAGGCTCAGGGGCAACCCATGTGACATTTGTGCCATGAAGGATGGCAGGGAAACGATGGAGATTGCAAGGGAGAAGTCATTCGGTTCAGAATTCTCAGGTTCTTATGATTAACACACTGGTTGATAAGAGAGTTCGAGAAGGCTAGGCAGAGGAAGCAGGCGACAATGGTCAAGAGCACCTGTTAGTTGAGCAGTTAGCTGGGACCATTACCCACATCGATCAAATCGTTTTGATAATCAGTATGGTTCTAGATAGCATGTATGGGTTTTGGTGTTATACAGTCTCGCTAGCCTCTTGAGCAGCCTGCACTGGGGAGACAGGTGGCCTCCATGGCACCATTCTAATCATTGTAATTTTATTTTCACAACGTAATAGAAGGTTTTTCTCTTATTAACAAAAAAAAAAACTATAACCACATTTGGAAATGATTTCATCTTATTTCAAAAAAATAATAATGTATTATAGATATAGAGTTGGAACCTGGATGTGTTGCAGAAAAGAGACTAACCCCCAAGGGAGATTGTTCCACCTAACCTTTCTGTGAAGTAACCAATTCACTTGCTTAGGACCCCCCGAGCTTGCTCACTGCACCACTAGGACGGAGATCTCTGCCACACAATAGACTTCTGCAAATTATCACTCTGTAGCAAACTTAAATCAACAAAACACTTTAGCTATCCCCTCATCAAATTCTTTGTGTGCCTGACTTTTCAGTTTGCAGCAGTCACAAAGTTCATTCTCTTCAAAATCAGAATGAGTGGTGAGCCTCCTGCTCAATTTGATGGATAATATAATATTTCCTAGGTATTTGGGTCAGTTTTGGAATTTAATGAGTCACCCAGCTTAGTTCCCCCTCTCAGGGAACATGACCACTTTTTTAGGGATTATGCTCCTGCAACAGCTAGAAAGTGAATGCTAGTGTTGCCACTTGTCAACTAGCCTTCTATAGCTTCTCATTCCTCCTAGTGGGTAGTGAACACTCATTTAACAGTCTCCCCTGAATAGGTGTCTCCTTTAAATAATTATTAAACTAAATAATTCTTCAATTACAGTCATCCTTGACTCACTCGGTCATAAACTTTACAATAAAAATTAACATAATGTTTTTGCTGAAATAAATAATAAATAATTTTTTTTTCAGTTTTGGATGTGTTACAAAATATGATAAGACACCTCTCTTGTGGTGGGAGATATATGTTGATGCATGGAGGATAGGAAAGAAGTCGCATGGTTTCAAAATGGGAGGACTTTAAGTAGGTATTTCGCTTCTTAGGGAAATGGATTAATGGTAGAATACGTTTAAGTTACAAGATCCCTAAGCATAAATGATCCCCCTAGTAAGTAAGTGTGTAAGTAAAGAAAGAGTCGATGCATAATTAT
>LPNX011139197.1:0-10225 GCA_001517045.1 Pseudotsuga menziesii
TATGGCCAAGGTCATGGTGGTAATCAATCCTATGTGAACCAGGGAGCGGTCCCTAGACCTCATCATGCTAAGCTCCCTTTCCTCGCGACACTCAATTTACTTGACTTATCGAGAATTACAAACAATCCTGTGGCTCATGACCCGGCTTGGCCGGCTGTCCCTACCAAGCTTCCTTCGGACATACCTAAGTTCGAAGGAAAACCAGGAGAAGATCCGAGTGAACACGTTATGACATTCCACCTATGGTGCTCTTCCAATTCATTGCATCAGGACTTAGTCGGCTTGAGACTATTTCAACGCACCCTTACAGGGCCTGCGGCGAAATGGTACATAGAGTTACCTAGGGGTGCCTTTGCTTTGTTTGACGACCTTGCGATGACTTTCCTTAATCACTTCCAGCTACCAGTACGATATGATGTCGGTACTGAACTCTTGTCGACATTTCAGCAAGACAAAGCCACCCACATTTCTGATCATATTCAGGAGTGGCGTAGACGGAAGAGATTAATCAAAGCCTTTATACCGCCGAAATTCCTCCTTGAGTGGTTCCTAAAATCTTTATTGCCATATATCGCGAAGGATGTTTCCACATCCGGAGTCCAGAATGAGGAACAAGCCATCTTTAGGGCGCAGGAACTAGACTTGATCTATGCTCAGTCTGGTTTGTTATACGAGATTATACCTAATGCCCCTCGTTCTAGTTTCAATCCCAAGGTCAAACCTGGACCACATGCCGATGGCATTGTGGGTAGTGCAAGTAAGAAACCTGCAGGTTCGGTTGTGAAACAAGTTTCTCAGTTGTCAATCAACCAATCTGCCTCGGGACAAGCTACGGCTTCGTCTCATCCCGCCCAAACGGCGAATGTACTTGCTGTACAATCGTCCGACCAGAAGGGTAACCAGCAACCTGGACGGAATAGAAAAAAGGGTAAAAACAATAACAAGAAGGGTGGGAATAAAAATGAGAATGCCAACAATAATGACAAGAACAATAAAAATGCTGGGGGGGACAAGCAGAATAAGCTTTGTAAGGATGATCACCTCACTTACTTGTGCCCTAGGATGGATGAAACTTCGAAGTTCAGAGCACAGGGCCCAGCTGTGTTAACGAACCCTTTACCACATAACCAAAATATGAACTCGAAGTCCCATGATCAATCTAGTGATGAAGATCCACCTGAAACTAGTGGTCGTGGGTGCATTAATATGGTCCGTGCCGCGAAAGTTGTGACGCGTGCAAAATATTATTCTTCGTCACAACCCAACCCAGGAAAAGAACCTGATCCACCAGGAACCCCTTTGTGTATTGAGAAAGCTGCGGATAAGCCTGAAGCTGCACCTCGCATTCCTAAGGGGGTACTTAAGCGTTCGGGGCATAATCCAAATGCCCGAGCCACCCAAAACTATTCAGTTGTCGAGGACTTGGGTCATACTCCTTGTGTGATGTCTGCATTGGAGGTGCTTCAGAGTTGTCCGTCGCAAAGGAAGGCTTTGCTTTCCGCTCTTGGTGTGAATGGTGATGATTCTTCCTCAGTGATTAAATTTGAAACCACAGGACATCAGCCTCGCTTTCCCTACTATGTGTCCCTTTTGGTGCATGTAGAATGTCTTAATATGATCGTCAAGCGTACTGTGATTGACGAGGGCGCTGTTGCTTCTGTGATGTCTTTGTCTTGTTGGAAGGGTCTTGGTTCTCCTGAGTTGTCAAAGTCTACGACCATGTTAACTGCTTTTGATGGGAGATCGTTTAGACCACACGGTATCCTTCCTTCTCTTAAATTCCGTTTGGGGGGGGAGACCGTTGCGATACAGGTCGAGGTGGTTGATGTGCCCCTTGAATACAATCTCTTACTGGGAAGGAATTGGATGTATAGTATGCAAGCCGTTGCGTCTTCCGTATTTCGCGTTGTATTCTTTCCTCATAATGGGAATATTGTGACAATTTATCAGATGGCATTCAAGAATCCGCCTGTTAGTGCATCTTCGGAAGCTTCGGTTCCGAAAGTTGAACATTCCCAGCCGGCAATTGGGAGTGTTGGTGTAGGTATGTATCCTTCCCTTATGGGAACCTTTAGTTGTCCTGCACCCGTCCTCATGATAGGGGCTTTTTTCGATGGTGCTTCCACGTCTACGAGATCAGTTCCTTTTCACACAAATCATATGGGAGATCCTTGGATTCTTCCTTCACCGAGTCTTTCGAGTGAGGCCATTGAGACGAGTGTGCTGTTGCCTACAGCCATGATTGCTTACCAAGCTAATCTTCAATCTGCTGCAGAGCCTTGTTCTTCTTCTTCACGAACAGAGGAAGAAGACCCCTATGTGCTGCCTGCATGGGCAGTACAGTCTTCTCATGCCCACGATTGCCTTGATACGGTTTTCCCTTCAGACGAAGCGATTATCGAGGCTATGTCGGGAGTTGAGCCACCATGGGAGGAACTTCATCATAGATCATATTTCCTTCCAGAGCTTGACCTTTTGGAGCATGAGGATTATAGGGAGATTCTTAGACAGAAATTTGGTAGACACATGATTCCATTGAGTTCTCCTGGTCAGATGGCTGATGGAAACATGGCAAACATATTGTCAACTATGCCTATCAACATTTCTCGCAACCCTGGTACGATTGAGAATGGGTACATTGGGGCGGATTGTTCCCAAGATGAGATTCGTGAGTATACCGAGCTGTTCAAGGAATTTCACGATGTTTTTGCTTGGTCTTACGATGAGATGCCAGGTATTGACCCTCGGATTGTCGAACACGAAATTAAGACTTACCCCAACGCGAATCCTGTTCGACAGCGTTTACGCGCGGTAAATCCTAGGAAAGCACCCGCCATAAAGGCAGAGATAGAGAAACTATTGAAAGCTGGTTTCATCTATCCCGTTCCCTTGATGGAATGGGTTTCAAACCCCATTCCGGTAGATAAGAAGCAAGGAGCGATCCGTATATGCACTGATTTCCGTGATTTAAATCGTGCCTGTCCTAAGGATAACTTCCCCACACCGTTTATAGATCAGATTTTGGATGAGTGTGCGGGTAGCCAGGTGTTCTCCTTTATGGATGGTTTTTCCGGATATAATCATATTCAAATTAAACCTGAGGACCAACACAAGACCACATTTATTTGTCCTTGGGGAACATTTGCATATCGAAAAATTCCTTTCGGCCTTAAAAACGCCGGAGCTACGTTTCAGCGGGTGATGACCTTGATTTTCCACGATCTCAAGTCCATTATCGAAGTATTTTTGGATGACCTCGCTGCTCATTCTCGCATGAGGATTTGTCATTCTTATCACTTGAGATTGGTGTTCGAAAGATGCCGGCACTATGTTGTTAGATTGAACCCTCATAAGTGCATATTTTGCATGAAATCAGGTCGTTTATTAGGATTTATCGTTTCGGAAGAGGGTATAAGAGTCGACCCCTTGAAATTGGAGGCAATACTTCATTTGTCTCCCCCGCGAAATATTCGTCATCTTCAGTGTTTGCAAGGCATGGAAAACTTCCTACGAATATTTGTTGTCAATTTCACCAATTTGACTAGAGGTTTCATGCATCTTCTGAAGAAGGATACTCCCTTTGAATGGGATGAGCAAGCCCAGGAGTCCTTCGATGCCCTTAAGAGAGCCCTAGCATTGGCCCCGGTGATTAGTCCTCCGGATTATAGCCGCGATTTCCTATTATATGTGGCCGCGTCTTTAGAGACGATTGGGATGGTTTTGGTTCAAGAGGATGAGGAGCTCCAGGAGCATGTCATATATTATTTGAGCCGAAACCTCATTGACGCAGAGATTCGGTATTCTCATGTAGAGAAGCTTGCCTTAGCCACCGTACATGCGGTGCAGCATTTGAGAAATTATATTCTCCTTCGCCAAACCTTGGTTGTTGCCCATGTCAATCCATTTTAGTTCATCCTCACATGTAGGATGATTGGGGGAAAATATAATAAATGGATTGTCATCCTGCAAGAGTTTGATCTCGAGTTTGTTTCGGCAAAATCGAAGAAATATTTAATCTTTGTAGAGCTCATATTGGATTTTCCGAGCGAGGTTGAGGAGTCGGTATGTGAATATACGTCCGTTGATGAACACATTTTCTTGATCTCAACGGCTGACCCATGGTATGGAGATATCATAGTATATTTGCAAACACAGAGGACCCCTACTCACCTCTCGCGAGATGAGCAACGTCGGTTACGTCACGTTTCCAAGAACTACCTCATAGTGGAAAATACTTTGTACCGCCGTGGAGTAGATTCCCTTTTACGACGTTGTTTAACTCATGAGGAGGCTGAGGTAGTGCTTAATGATTTCCACGGAGGGGCGTGTGGTGGTCATTTATCTGGGCTTGCTACAGCTCAAAATATTTTGAGAGCAGGATATTTCTGGCCGTCGATCTTCAAGGATTGTATGAAAGCGGTCAAGAGGTGCCACCCTTGCCAGGTGTTTGCACATAACATGCTCTTGAATCCTGCCCCGTTACACCCTATTATCACCGCCGGTCCCTTCACCAAGTGGGGGCTAGATTTTATGGATTGTAACCCAGCTTCGGCTGGGGGGCACCATCATATCATAGTGGCTGTCGATTACTTCACGAAATGGGCTGAGGCAATGCCTACAGTAAAATCCGACGGTGAGATAGCCACTCACTTCGTATTCAACCAAATCATTTCTAGGTTCAGGATTCCGAGAGAGCTAGTCACTGACCATGGCTCGCACTTTCAGAATCGTATGATGGAAGAGTTGGCATCCAAGTTAGGATATAAGCAAGAGCACTCCTCTTCTTACTATCCTCAAGCGAATGGACAGGTTGAAGCTGTGAATAAATCACTTAAGTCCATTCTCCAATGAAACATCGCACAAAGCAAGACAAATTGGCATATTATGTTGTATCCTGCTTTGTGGGCATACCGAACCGCGGTAAAGACTGCCACTGGTTTTTCTCCATATCAGCTTGTTCATGGAGTGGAGTCAATATTTCCGGTTGAATGTGAGATTCCTTCGTTGAATTTAGCCGTGGAACTCTTACCAGACACTTCACCTTTGGAGGAGTGTTTGGTTCACCTTGAGCAACTCGATGAGCAGCGTAGAGATGCCTTGGTGACTCTAGAGGTTAATAAGCGTCGCGTGAAGGCCCAGTACGATAAGTCTGTCCGTCCGAGAGTGTTTAGTGAGGGAGACTTGGTCCTTTTGTGGGATTAATCAAAAGAACCCTTGGGGGCAGGGAAGTTCAATCCTATGTGGCGTGGTCCTTACGTGGTCAAGCGTGTGTTAGAGAAGGGTGCCTATGAGTTAGTGTATTACGAAGGGACAGTCTTGGCAGAGCCTAGAAATGGGCTCTATCTTAAAAAATACTATGCATGATCTTTAGCCAAGGCTGTTTGTTGTATATTATTGTACAAATTTTTTGCATAGTTAGGTCTTGTTTATCGTGATCGGGTTTATGATTAGTTTCCATTTCTTGTGGCAGATGTCAATGGAATCTTCCACCTATGTAGGATTCGCGGATGGTGCAAGCCGTCACACTCAACACTCAGCCTCAGTTGCTTGGGTGATTTTTACTCCTATGGGTCATGTACTGTCTTCAGGAGGTGTATGTCTACGGCCATCTTCCAACAATGTTGCTGAATATAGTGTCGTTATCGAGCTTCTTCGGGATGTCATTTCGCATGGTGTTCTCTCTCTTGAGGTACGTCTTGATTCAGAGTTAGTAGTGTCACAGCTAAATGGTTTGTACCATGTTAGAGATCCGACGTTATTGAGGAGATTCTTACATGTGAGATTGCTAGAACTGAAATTTGAAAACATAACATATATACACATTCCAAGAAATTTTAATCAAACTGCTGACTCATATGCTAACTATGTGTTAGATTGGCATTTGTTTCATTCATTATAAATTAATCATAAACGCAATTTTTACACATGTAAATAAATAAACCGATCACCATAAAACTTTTTTATATACACCAAAAATGTGGTAATACATAATGTCATTGGGGCTTTGAAAGCCACCATCATATACACGGTAGTACAAAATAGATACACTCCCAGGTGTCTACTCCTGTGGAGGTGGATGAGGGTTGTGATCATGATATGTCACCACGGCTCTAGCTAGCCACCGGAATAAACACACCCATGTGCGTGGTACACCAACCACCTGTCTCTGCATAGCCTCAAGCAAGTCCTCGACTTGCGCCATGGGAATTATGTGAGTCAGTCGCACGAAGTTGGTATGGATGCTTTGGAGCGTTCGCTCCGCATCCACACCGGTGATGTCATCTCCTCTTCCCCTCCATCTATGATGTGGGAATCCCTCTGGTCACCGTGGTCCCACATCTGCACATGAATGGTAGATGTCATTATGTATTGTCACCCAAAAATATGTCTTTTTGATTCCATTAATCAAGAAAAAACAAAAAACAAAAATTAAATACTTCAAAAATTTTAAAAAGAGTAAGGGTTGAGATTCATTACCTATGTCTCCATATGCTGATCCTGGTGGTAATGGCATGTCCGGGTCTCCCCGGAAGTCTATCCCTGCATAAGGGTAGTCCTCTATGGTGATAATCGGTCGTCACCATCATGGAAAAAAGTCTGCTGGATAGGGGTTGGCCACCCTACCACCCCCCAGTCTGCGCATCGCGTCTGCCCAACGTCATTGGGCCGGATCTCGAACCCCGTGGAGAGGAACATCCACTCTAGGGCTCAATCCTGGAACCCGCTCGAAGAAGAAAGTGCTCAAGATACTGCTGAACCTGAAGTTCCGTATCCTACCTGTCTTGCACTCACTGAGCTGATGTTTCATGTTGCTCAACAATGATGTGCTCCAGTCATAGATGGTCGGTGTCATGCACTCCACCGCATAGAACATCAATGGCCGAGAGGCCTGATGGAGTGATGCTAAGCCTGTTATCCTGCCCAACATCAGTAAGATGGCCTTTAGGCCCAGTACCTGTATAGCGTTGGTGGGGACTTGGCTCCCCACCTTCTCTATCTCTAGATAGCAGTACACTGCGATGTACTCATCGATAGTCAGCCCATGACCTGGCCCTCCTCGAGCACGAAGGTTCACCATCTCACCCCGCCGTGATAGACCTGTGATAAAATAGACATCCTCCACCTAAATGGTGAGGGACATACCGTCTAGCCGGAAGGACTCTGAGTCCAGATCCCAATAGTCTACAAGCATATGTAGTAGTCCTGGTTTGGCCCTCAAGCCTCCTAGGCACCAAAACTTGTAGAGCCCGCATCTTCTCAGAGCTTCTTGAGCCATTCTGTTAGCCCTTACTGCTTCCTCTACATCCCCATGCTCACGTTCTCGCCGCTCTAGCACCATCTTGCATGAGAAGTTGACCAAATGTCCATTAGATTCATGAAAATCTTAGTGCGCAGCGTCATACGCGGCTGTTTTCAAAACAGACACGTATGTACGCGGTTTTAGGCCCCTTTTCCGTGTATAGACAGCCCTATATGCGGAAAAAAACCTCGATACCCGCGTGGGCCGTGGCGCTCATGTAAGTTTGGCCTTTAAAAATTCATTTGCCCATGAAAAATGATAAAATTTGTATTGAAATGCAAGCTGAGAACATGAGTAAGTACCTGGAAGAATCGGTTGTGAATTCCACCGGCTGGATTTCCTGGAATTTGTAGTTGAATATCAGAGCTCCAATGGGTAAAAGTTTCAAATGATTTATATTTTTTACTATTTATAGAAAAATTTGAAAATTTTTACCCCCTTTCCTATAGTTTTGACCGTTTCTGACCATTGTGGACCGTTTCTGACCTAATATGTGATGTAGAATACCATTTTCAGCGTCGTTTCAGCCTTTGGATTGACCCATTCATACTGATCTCAGGTATACCGTCTATACTGGCATATAGGTTAGGTTCACCACCGATTGCATTTTGCATGACCTTATCACCATGTCACTATATCCTTAGGTACGAACCCACTCTATCATGACACGGAACCTTCTTGCTGCTATAGAAGTGGCATGATGTGAGTGGTAGAGACTCACCTTACATGGGTACCCTAGTTAGCGCCATATTTTCATTTGGTGCCCATGCCGATGTTTCCCCCTTTAGGGTGTGGGAGTCCGTTGTATAGTATTGCCGTGACATTTAGCAAGAGCCTCATACTCCTCTTGATCTTATGCTGGCATGTTTCCCCCCGGACTCCCCTTATATCAAGTTGTGGATGCATTACCATGAGCTTTGCCTGTCTTATTGAGCTTTATGCCATCTCCCCTGACATTGCGTTTCAGCCATATAGCCTGAGCTTGTCTCATGTCTAGCCATGCAGAGCCTTCATTTATATCCTTCGCAGCTTGATTCCTTTTTTACTGGGAGGCAATTTTCCCCCGAGTGTCGATATCCTACACATGTATCCTTGCATTGAGCATAGGTATGTTCCACTGCTTGGAACTAGTTTGTAAATATAAAGCTAGTTTATTCTTTTTTCAAGCTTTTCAAATAACTAAAAAAGACCAAAAAAATCAAAAAACCAAAAAGCCGGACAAGAAAAGATATTACCTTTGGCAGCTGTCGAGTCATGTTGCCTTCGAGCAGAGCACTGTATATCACATCCATTGGTTGGGTTATAGTTTGACTTAGGAGATGTACTCGTTATCTGAGTTTTATCTCCACCGACTGGTTAAGCTTCCAGTCCCTATGGAGCCTCTATTGATGCCTCCTGCGTCATAGAGATGTCCCAGTTTGTATATTGAGTCTATGCTGCCTTCATTCAGTCACCATACGCCGTTATGCTCTTGTTCGAAGGAAGTTGAAACCTGAGTCGGCCATTCCTCAGTTATCTTGACTTTGCAAGTCGGCCATCCCCGGTACAGTTACTGGTTCGTGCACCTTATGATCGAGTCCTTCCACATTATACAGCTTTGCTGAGTACCTCGTGTTGGATGATGGGGGATGCCCTAATTCCCTCCTTCCAGCGGATTTCATCCCATCAACTTCAGATCATTTATTCTGGGATTGGAATCTAGAGTCATTTTGAGTGCCTTGAGACTTGCATTCATCAGTGGTAGGTTCTCTCGCCATCGACAGTCTTGGTAATACATCAATGTCCCCTGATCGATGGATTCTTTCAAGTGTTCGACCTCAACACATTTATTCACACTTGTTATTTTTCACTCTAGTACCTTGATTCCCATTTTCATTATTGGTGGGTGATCTAGCGTCTGTTAACGGTATACATCAATGACCGATAATCAGACGATGGACTACTATGTTCGACCTCGACACCTCTATTCACATAGTAGGACATGTACTCGTAGCGGTTTGTGTAGAAGACCTTCCAGATTGGTGGCATCCACTATATGATACCTCCTTGATCGTGCCAGTGTTCATGAGATTTCAGCTCTCGTGACTTGTTCTAGTATATGTCAGACATTTCCAGCCACTATGGAGATCTTGATCTGTTATATATCTTCAGCCTATGTGGAGATCATTGTACTTTGTATATCTTCATCATGGAGATTCTGATCTATGTATATTGTACGTGGCAATGACCACATATGTTCTATCATGTTTCATGCCTATTCATGGCCATTGTACTCTTATGTATCCGGGACTGCTATATGTACTTGCAGTTATATGCAAAGTTGTATTACGGTATTATGTTGATTGGGTGGCTGGTCTTCCATTTGGGTACCTTCATCACTTCACTTCTGGGATGGACTTATAATGTATTTCGGCCATCGTATAACCCCTCTGATCTCATACATTAGGGGGCATCTGTTATAGCGGATTTCACCACACTAGGTGAATCACACATTGTATGGCCTTCCCCTATCCCACTGCAGACTCATTAGCCCCTATGGACCACCTTTTTTCTTTTGATGTATCATCGACCATCCCTAAGAAACATTAGAAAAGATGATATACGCAGCATTTTCCCCGATAACCGTGTACATACGCGGATATTCCCTCTATAGTCGCATACATCAGGATGTGTACATAATCCAAAATCCTTTGGAGCGTTCCTTGTCTTGGATCTGACTCACATGACTCCTGGCCTTCCATATGCCTTGAGATCGCACGGATTCGACCTTTCAGTATCACTTTGAACAGCTATATAAGGAACCACTGAGACATTGAAAGAAAAACGAGAGAATTGAGAGTACCGAAACTATAGTCCATTGTTGCCAGAACTTATGCTTGAGTCTGCATCCCTTTGTCCCTTGGAGCACTGTTGTGTTCTTCCCAA
>LPNX011139197.1:10561-26197 GCA_001517045.1 Pseudotsuga menziesii
AACATCTCCATTGCTAAATTCATTTTCAACATGACTTAAAACACCAACATGGTTATTATAATGATCAAGGGATTCTTCTTTGAGAGAAAAATCTGAAAATGTTTCTTTATTTTCAGCACATTCTAGAACCATAACTTCTTCATTATCCAGTTCTAATTCAAGTTTATGGGAAGAAACATCATCTTGAATATTATTAGAGAGCTGATGAAGATTGTGAGGAACAATTTCTTTTCTATTTATATCTTCAATCTCATCATGCAATTTATATTCCTCACAACAATTTTCAAATAAAAACTCATCTGAAAAGTACCTTTTACAGTGCTCATGGAATACTGTATGGAAATTCTTCAAGGATGAAATGTTGGAAGGGGGTAATGAGAAATACCATTCACGTGCATCGCCATCTAATGAATACATGAACATATTCATACGAACATCCTCGTGTTGTAGATCTAGCAGATTCATGCATTCATGGAACTTGATGAGATGATCTGCAGGATTATCTTCTTTCCTTTCTCTGAAGATAGGAAAAAAATATCCCCATTCTGTCATAGTCGGTACTAGATGTGGGAAACCAGGAACTGCTGAAAAATTAAAAGGTGCAAAGCTCCGAGCCAGAATGGCTTCCATGGTATTCAGCATCTTGGACCTTAACATCTTGAACTAGTGGAGTCGCCAATATATTTGTTTGTAATGAAGCTGGAGTCGCCAGGTAGAAAACAATAGTCAAGATAATATCCTTCTCTTCTCTACCATCAAGAGCTGGATTTCATCATTTTTGTTCTTCCCGAGGAAGATACCTTCATTCCTCCGTCCCCGGAAATGGCACCAGAAGATGTTATCACTAAAAGATGCACCTTGACGGCATAAGGAGCATGGCTAGTGAAATATTTAATAATATGTAAAGGATAGCTAGGAATGAAAGTTTATAAATAGATAGAAATTTAAGAGATCAAGCTAGGATAGAAGCATGACTATAGGAAATGCACCACTGTAATGATCAATAATAAGAAATGGCTACGAGCATAACTTTATGAAAAACATGAAACAGATTATGTTTTCAAAACATTACAAATAGTTTCATATTGATCAAAAGAATCATGGTATGGAATATGAAGACCACACATAGAAAGAATGATGATAAAATGTACTTTATTTATTAAAATAGAACAGGGTTCAAATGATCATAATCATTTCAAAGTAGCCATCCTACATTAAGAAAAACAGAGTGCATACATGCCCTGCCTCAACCCTTGGCTAAAAACTCCCCTTTTTACATTAGAAAACCATCTATTTTATATAAAAATTACATCAACGAACTCACAAAAATCGGAAGCAAACAAAGCTATCTAATAAAATAATAATAAGAATAATAAAATCTAGAACTATCTGTGAGAAATATGGAACTCTAGAAATCTCCTTCCATGTGTAATTTGTGTGCTTGAAAATGCTCATTGATCTCCTAGAGATCGAGGATGCTCCTTAATTACTATTCTAGGTGCTCCTCATATCCTGAAATTTTGGATTAATTGATCATAGTGTTAGCTTCGATAACCTTGAAGATATGTCAGCTTCTTATATGAAATAAATTTAGAGATATATGGATTTGCTTCTTTGGTAAATTCTCCTAGCTGCCACATGTTCCTTGGTACCCTGCATTCTAGCTAAAATTTGACTTACGGATCCTCTAGAAATCTGGAAATGATCTTGATGTTGATCCTCTACGTTCAAAACTGGAAGTGCTCGAATTAATTGACCTAAAATATTTCTTTTAAAATATAGTATGTCGCCTGATCATTTTAGGCCTGGAGATATGGAGATGACCTTTAACCAACGCCAATAGTCTTCCTGGAAAAATGGATCCGATCCTATGCCTCTGGATACTTTTTCTTCTTTATGGCTTCTGTGTTTTATTTGGCAGGTAGTTGCAACCTAAATTCTCCATGCCAGACTCCTCATGAAACCCTGTATGATCTAGATTATCTCATGCCTTTCATGATTTTTCTTGAAACCTCAATCTTCCCTTATATACCTGCAATATTTTCTTATTGGCACCTGGTGACCATATTTCATAAGCATATTAATATCTATATATACCAATAATTCCATTATGTTTCTCCATGTGTAAGCTTTGGCACTTGGTTTCACGATTGGACCCACAAAACTGAAGTAATCCACTAGAAATCCTAGCAACAAATCCAAAAGTAGCTTGAGGAATTGACAAACTGCCTTCATTCTGTTGGCACAATATTTCCTTTCACTAGACTGCATTCTTTAGATCTGCCAGATCACAATAATTATCTGCAGTAGTCTATAAATCGATATGCTCACTAACCTGCTCAACTATTCATGCTGCTCATCCATATCAAGTCGATCCACCGCATCAGAATCAACAATTTCCCAACTTGCAGCATCATCTTCACCATCTTCTTCAACATTACTCTGAATGGTTGCATCGTCTTCATCTCTACCAATGACAAATATTCTTTGAGGTCCAACCTTTGAGACCATTCCATATTTCCATGCTACCTCAATGTCTCCATCCTTAACGCCTATAGTATTCCCAATCCATGACAGATTAGATTCATCAAGCTCTGACTTATGTCTTTTATTCAGAGCTTTCTTGCTTATATATAGATCCATATCAACAACACTTCTGGGTCTTGTTTCATCCCTATATTATGTCTGTCCAACTAATTGATTGACAATGCCAGACACTTATGTTGTCTCAGAGATAGGAGATAGACGTATAACAATGTCCCCAATAAAGTAGTTGTAATCTGGATGCTCAGCTAGCTCATAGACACTTACTACCTCCTCACCACCAAATTTGCGTGCATCTTCTAGACAATCCACGGGCTTCATCCACCTCACTCTTGCTGTGCACTCCTTCAAATCCACACTTTTCAACATGGGTGAAGACTAAGACAAATGGTTAAAGGTTGGTACAAAAGTCTTATTCTTTTTACAAACCAACGTAACTTATAACTTTGTGTGTTAAAGGTAAAACAAACATTAATAAATAATAAACATAAATAATTATTTTAAAATCTTATAAAGAATCTTAAAATAATTTAATTTATATTTATTTATTTATAATTTGGTTTATTTTTACTTTAAATTTTGGGTAGCAATGGTGCAAGAAAAGTTGGCTCATCTAAATTGAATGAGATAGAGGTTTGAGACTATATGCGCTGCCAGAATATAAACGATTTTGTTGGAGCAGATCTGGTGATAATAGGGCCTTTAATTGAACAATACTTAGTCTGATTAATCATGGATATTAAAAGACCTGGTGGAAATCCTATACTTGAATCAAAGGAAAATATTATTTGTCTGTATGTCATTACTGATGATAGTTTATTGACTATGTTGGTTGTAGTTTCTCCATGGGGGTAGGATTTTCATTGATTTATAATATTCCATCTTATAGAGGAAAACTCTCTTACATTGTAATTTTACTTGTTTTCTAGTTCTACATAAGAATGTATTTTAATTTGTTTCCTTAAAATCTAAACATAAAAAAAAAGAAAAAAAAACTTGATATAAACATAAGCTATAATGTTGTCAAAATCATTAGCCATCCAAATTTTATTTATAGTACATCTTATTTAACATGTACTTCTTTAAGACTAAAGCTTATTGTATTTAATGGTTGGGTTCTTTGAATTAGTTGGTCTTTTTATTGTGGATGTTAAGGTAGCACTTATTGGATCATCCATAATGATAGTTGAATTTCCATTGAACATTTAGTATTTACCTTGATAGCCCTCTCCAACACTTTAGGTTGGTTCTCTTCCTGCTCAAGGGGAGAAACCCTAAAGGCACAAGTCTATAATAAGGGTAATGGAATTAAGAGAAGCTTATGAGATTTAGTACAGATCTGGTTTAGTGTGGTATTCAATGATATTTTCTAGATTTATTAAAAATGAAATTTAGCCCAATAAGATAATCAAAAGAAGCTAGTTTAGTGCTTAAAACAATCCTAGTTAAAATGATAATTTTCTATTAGAAATTTCAGATTTATTTAACAAAAATAAATCCTATTAAAAGATACTAAATGAAGGGCTTTGGGATTCCAAGTAAATCTGAAAATTTCTGGTTGATCTAGTTAGATTTCTGAGAATAATCTTGGAATTAACTTAATAGGTATTAGTCAATAAGGTTTATTTTATTCAAAAGTATTTTGGCATACATGGTTCATGCACTAAACCGATATGTATGACAATTTCCACCTCAGTATCCTTTTGAAAAGCATCTAATAATCAGAATCGCATGGAGCACGTTGTAGAATGCACCAATCTCCTCCAAAGCAATGTCTTGTAGGAGAGTATCATATTGAAATTCTATTATTTAGGTTTTTAGAGTTTGGTGATTGATAATACTAAGGCTGGGGAGATATTCATTGTACTTTCTAAGTGTTGTTGATGGATAAACTCTCAACAAATTAATAGACAGACATACATCTATTTTAAACTAATAATCTATAATTAATAGATTGACATAAATATATTCTCAACCAATAATCTAAACTACATTTTTGTATATATGTCTTAGGGAAAGGATTGCATGGATAATATTGATATTAGTGAATCTGCATGGTTTTACCATTTTACATTTCAAGTATGATAAAGAAAAAAAAACTATTTTAGTTTTTGTTCTAGAGTAAAATTAATTACATGACTTGTCTCAGTGAAAACTTGATGAGGTAAAGCAAGGAGTCTTATCACTCTTTCATGATCTTTATAATTGTGCCCTTGGTTCTCTGAATTCAGCAGTAAGATTCACTCACAAAATTAGCACTACTTCTTTCATGATCACTCACAAAACTTAGAGAATGTTGAAGGACCGCCATATATTGGGGGCATATGAGGATATTAACCCATTGGGTGGAACCCTAGAAAGTGAGGAGAGATTCAATGAAGAAATAATGATGTCTGGATGGAGATAAACTTGTAACCAAGAGAGGAGGGAGTAGGTCCTCTTTGTCCTTTGAACCAATAATGCAAATGTCTATACCTAGTGCTTATCTGATGGTCCATTAGTAGAGTGGTTTGGGTTGATCGGGCCCTATAAAGAACACCTAATTATGTCCGACCACACAATCCTTGTAAAGGTATTATCCCATATACTGAGAAGAAGCATGATGGCAGTGAGAAATGGGCCATTGGTAAGAAATGCAAAGAAAAAATTATATTATCACAAGGCTAACAAAAGTGAAGATTGTTAAAATAGATCCGTCGACAGGGGTTCACTCTCTATTGACACCCTTAACTCAATGATATCCCTAATCATCGGCCCAAACAAGTTTTACCCTGTCCAACAACACCTGCGGAGTAGATGAGGTCTCACCCGAGATGTTCAAGGGAGGACTATCGAAACCATGCTTCTGCAGTAAGAAGGAGGATTTGTGCATCTACTTTCTTATCTATTGCATCATATTCATAGATCAAACAAGGGTTTAAAATTGTATATCCACGCCATCAATCATCAGATCACACTAAGACATTCATATCGTGGTAATATAAAATAGATTAATCATCATAACATGATTTAAAACATAAAAGCATTGCATCATTCAAAAAGAAGCATCATACTACGGTATTAATTCATTCACATCATGCCGTGGGAAAAATGGAAAATAGAAAGATGTAAAAGACACGGCGTTTCCATCGAATCTCTGTCATGTCATATTACTTTGCATCAAAATAGAGAACAGTTTTTCGCAACACAAACCCAAATTCACAAGACATATACAATCTCAGTTTAATCGATAGTTCTCTCTCTCGCTAGATCTGAATTCCTTTTAAAATCCCCCTTCAACATTTCAATTCTATATCCATTTATAGGCTTGTGCCTTTTCAAAATGGTCCACTTAGATCAACTCCCTAACTACTTGGACCAAAAACTACAAAATAATGACCAAAATCCTACAAAATGTTGACCAAAAACTACAAAATATTATCAAGCCAACTCCTTGTCGACTTTCCCTCCTTGCACGCTAACTTTCACCCTTGTGCAGCATCTTCGACCTTTCGCAGTATAATTGGTGCTCCGCAAATAATCCTTACCAAAACTACTTGCCAACAAGCCCCAAACACAATCTTGTGGCTCGCCCTAGAGCCACGTCAGCTGGAAATAGTGTAGTCGTTGATTTTAAGTTTGAAGTCTTCATATTGCTACATGAATTCTTTGACTTGCTCCTTCACCTTGTCGATGATTTCCATTCATTATATAACCTCTCTCTTCAACATATGTTCGGAAATCCTTGCGGTCACTTATTTTCGTCCATCCTGTACTACTTGAAGCACAATAAATGCTTTCATTGAGAGTTGCACAGCAATGTATTGAAACTCTTCAAGTTGCATCATGCGCCTCTATTATCGCTCCCGCACCTTTTTAACTTGTTGTTGCAACTCCTCTACTTCCTTCATTACCTGCACAACTAGAGGCATCATTCTGTGTAGTCTCATCCGTAACCAACTTAGCCGCTTTTTCCATCTTCTCCAACTGCATTGCAAAATATTCAATAGCACTCTTGTGCTCTGAATCCTTCTCCAGCGGTGTGCCCGGGTTTACCAGCATGTTTAATTCTTCAATGTCACACTTGAATGTTGTAATCACTTCTCCTAGCCTCTTTTATTTCGCTTCGGCATCCATGTCTATTGTGATCTCTGGAACTTCCTTACAGGAAACAATAAATGTCGCTTCTAGTCGTGCTCTATGGTCCCATAGTTGTGTGTTTTCTACAGTCAACCTAACTTTCTCCTTCTTCAATCTTCAATCTCTTTCACCATTGTTGCTTCTTGTTCTTTTTATTTCAAAATATGATCGCCAACTGTCTGCTCCCGATTAACGAGTTCTTGAGCACCCAATCTCTGTAGTCACACCAATATGTGCGTTGGAAACTCATTGACATCCAGCGCGATGCTTTCAAACTACTGCAAGGTCACATTAATATCCTCGCTCAACTTTCTACCTCTCATGGCAGAATCAGCACTAATCTTGCTCACTTTTTCGTATTAATCACAGTTATCCTCTGTGCTAGATTTGCTTTTGGAATTCTCTCCAAAATTGCATTAATAAAAGATGTGATTTGATTCTTTACTTCTGTAAATCCCTTCATCGATTGTTGCTTCAGCTATGCTTCACTTACACTTGGCGCCATTGTAATTTTCTCAATAATGCAGTCTACTTGTGCATATTCATTTAGCACTGCGCTACTAGCCACATCATGCTCTTTCCTCCTCTTGGTGTGTGTCTCCTCATACTGCCTTTCTACCCGCAAATTAGTCGAGGTCCTTGACGACACTTCTTGCAACTCCCAATCAATGTCATGCTCTGACACCTTATCAATAGGTGCAACAGCGAGAGGACCTGTCTCATCGTTTGATATCACCTCTAGACTTACCAGTACTTTCCAATCTGCGGATCACTCGAACACCATGGCGTCCAACTCCTCCTCAGTTAGCTTGTACTATGTCGCTAACCATTGTCATTCTGGGTCCTGCCACACTTGCACATATATAGCATGTGGCCCAATGGAGAATCGTATGACTCATTAATGCTTTCTCACTACTTCCTCTATGAGCATGAAACATTCATGGCTGCAACCTGCAATGCATCCCAATACAGCCAAAACTGTATGGCACGGTGCTTCAACTTGTCTTCTTGACTCAGGTGCTAGAGGTTTTGGTACCTCGCACCATTGCAAACTTGGGTGACTGCAACTTCCATTCCTTGGTAGTCCTCAGGCTCCATCGACATGACTAATGCGATCAAGATCAGCAGCCAACTATATGTGAATGGCTACTTCCCCTCTTCCACAAGCATGGCATCCTTCGTCAACTAGTTCAGTAAGAACAACGACCCGTTTATTCGTACGCCTTCAGCGCACATCTCAGCACATGAAATCACTCCTAAATTGCATTGGTTGGGTCAATTATTTTGCACCACCTTGCTGGAAAGAATCCTGGTTGCAATGCACACAACCTTCTCATTGATACCATCCACAACATACACATGTCCATCGTGCTCCAAGTCATTTTCTTCTTGAGCTTGGAGGCGAGTCTTTTTTCGTTACCCTAGTCATGGAAATACTGCAACGGGTCGATCCCCTGCATGGGAACCCCCATGATCTGCGAAATCAATTTCATGGTGACTGGCACCTCCCGGTCCAGCCACAGGTACCCTCCATGAAAATAGGCCAACAATTGTTTGGTGCATGCATTGGCCTCCACCAAGAAACCAAAGTGTGGCATATGAATGAGGCCCATAACCCCTTATCATTTCAACCCTGTCACCCACTCATGCAGAGTGTGCACCGTTGGATCACTTTCTTTCCCTGTTCTCTTCTCAAACAGTTCTGCAGTATAGTCAATGAATGCAAGAAATCCATGGTCCTCGTACTTCATTCTAACCAAGAAAGACGCAATATAAAATGTGCACTTCATTCCTTTCTAAATCGCGGGCATCTTGATAGGATATTTTTTATTCTTCGTCGTCCTCCGCTGCTTTGCACCTGGCTTGCATAGCAGGACAAATCCTAGGATGTCCATCATGGTTACTCCTGCCCTTAGCGTGGAGGCCTCAGTTACCTCATCTTTTGCTCTGGTTGAACCTCTTATGCTTCTCAACTTCTGTGTCAGATGCTTGGGGTGACTAGACCCCCTCTTCTTCCTTACGACTGGTGAGGTTCTGACCAGCATACTTGCCACTTCTTCCTCAATGGGGACACCACTCACTGGTGATTCTCAAGCACTCCCACTGGAAATGTCTTGTATAACTAAGGCACTCTACATAAATTTCAATAGCACAACAGTACTCAATGCACTCTTCAACCATACTGAACAACTCTATCTCACTTAGCTCTAGCCTTCTATATCAACTATGCAACTCATTCTCTACAATTCAAGATCTGTAATGCAAAATTCCCAATGGTGATTTTAATCCACGTCTTTCCAATTCTAATAGCGCGTGGCCAATCGTGTGAATGATTCTCTAATCATTTCAACCAAATCCTCCATTCATCACTTGAATCCACCGTCGATCTACCCTATCTAACAGTCGAATCCACCATTAATACGTGTCTCATCCAATAGTGTTTCCACATAACTGGTTTAAATACTGCATTTATTTCCCAATTTGACTCTATCTCATTCTTGTGGGAATCACTACATTGCTTCCTAATTGCGATACCCACAATGTTACTTGCACGACCACTTGCTTCCAATGATCCAACCTCCTTACTAACCCTTCAAGCAAAAACAACAATTTTTTTACCAGTTTGCGCAATGCCTCAAGCTTCATGTTGCATAGGACCCTTCCTGTACGGATTCATCTGACTTCCATTAACTAACTTAGGCAGCATAGCATCATCCAACTATTTCAATTGTATTGCACCTCCCTTAGTAATGAAGTTGATAACATAAGGACCCAACCAATGCATCTACAACTTACTTGGATGTTTCGAAAACTTGTTGTCATACAGCGCACCGGGTCTCCTTGTTGAAAGTGATTTTTATTTATATGTCGATCATGCCATGATTTATGTCGTTCCTTCTCAACATGCTAATGAAAACCTGTGACAAAGCATTCCTCCTCTAGCTGTTCCAACTGAGCTAAAATTTGCTTCCAATGCTCCTTTATCATCCATCCATGTCGCTGCCACAATGTGCAAACTTGGAACAATGTATTCAATTGGCATGACTTCCTCCTACCCATACACCAATTTAAATGGTGTATTCCATGTCAAAATTTTGCAGGTAGTGGGATACTCCCATAAGTCTGCCAGAATATTCAAATCCCAGTCATCGCAGTTTGAATTACAGAACTTCGTGAGCGCATTCTCCAACACTTTATTGAACGCTTCAACTATCCCATTAGCTTGTGGATGATAGTGGGTACTATTCTTATGATGTATCTAGAATTCTTATGTCAGGGAACTCATGGTGATATTGATGAAGTGACTCCCCTAATCGCTCATCAAGATATTTGGACAACCAAAGCGAGTGACAACATTGTCAAATACCTTCCCATTAGTTGTGTGACCTCTGCAGTGTCCACCTACAACTCCTGCATGTGCTTCCTCCAATACCCTTTATTGATCATGCGGTAGGACATATTGCCATAAGATCTCGTCAGGTCCCATATTATATAGTTCTCTAGCAATCAATTGGAAATCCATGGATCAAACAACCAAGTGCCTCTTTTGATTTGTAGTGAGGCCTTCGGTGACTTTCCTATCACCAAAAACTGAACTATATTCTCATAGTAATCATCAACCATTCCAACCCTGAATAGTTGTGCATCAGGTAATCCATCTTCAACGTTCGTTGGTTCTTCTCTTGTCTCGATTCACGACAAATGGTTAGGTCCTACATTCATGCAACCTAGCTTCACAATAGTCTCAAACTCAAACTCCTCGAAGAGGAGTAGCCAATGGTGTATCTTCCTCCCCAACATAGGCTTATTCACCATGTATTTCAATGCAGAGTGATCGGTGAACATCTTGAAGTGACCTCCCGACAAATAGTGTCGAAACTTCTGCAATGTGTAGACCATTGCCAACCCTTCTCTCTCCATCATGGTATAATTCTTCTCTGCATATGACAACTTGAAACTCGAAAAATCAATCAGGTGATCTATATCTCATTCACCTATTTGTGCCAACACCACCCCCAGCATGACTGACGATGCATCAACGTGAACATGGAATTCACTCGTCTAGTCTGGAAAAAATAAATTTGGTGTTGTATCAATCTTCATCTTCAACATGTCAAACCTTCCCTAGCAGTCGTGACTCCATTCAAACTTTGCATCCTTTTTCATCAGCTTCTCCATAGGTGTTTTTATCGCGGCATATCCTCTGATGAACTTGCAATAATATCTTGTATGGACTAATGTCACTCTAAGTTGCTTCACATCTGTGGGTGGAGGAAAGTTAAGAATCAGCATAATCTTGGTTGGATGGACCAGAAAACCTTCCTTGCAGACAATGTGCCCTAGCAACATCCCAAAAGGCGCACAAAATATGCACTTCTTTGAATTCAGTGCAATCTTATTTTGTCGACACTGCTCCAACATCAGTCATAGATTTTCAAGATGATCCTTTATCAATCCATACACTGTCCAATCATCCTTATATATTTCCAAAAACTTCTATATAAAACCCTTGAACGCAGCGACTGCGATCCTAGAAAATATCGCAGGCGCATTCTTCAGTCCAAATGGCATCACTGTATACTAAAAACATCCCCATTCAGTAACAAAAGTTTTCTTATGTCAATCCTCTTTTTTTATCTTGATTAATGATATCCAGAAAATCCATCTGTGAACGAACACATCTCTTGACTTCCCACTCCTTCCAGTACTTCGTCAGTAAACAGTGTTGGAAATGGATCATGAAGGCATGCATCATTCAACTTCCTGAGGTCAACACAAATCCGAACCTTGCTTTTTTTATTATATTATACCACCATAGGACTGATCCACCCTAATTCTTCAACTGGTTCTATTATTCCAGCATCCAGTATTCTGTCTAGCTCAGGATTTACTCTCTCTTTGTATTGTGGGTTCAAGCGATACGGTCACTGCTTCATAGGATTTGCATCTAGCTTCAGTGGGATTTTCATTTCTCCCATATCTCCTAATATCCCCTTTATTTTAGAAAAATTCATCGGAAATAAGTCTTGAAACTCATGCAACAGATATGTGATCTTCGCCATGCTTTCTTCATCCCAATAGTCTCCAATATTCATGAGTTTTGGTTCCTCCTCTGTTCCAATATTGACCTTCTAAACCTTTAATGGTTGATTAAATTTATCCGTCGGCATCTCTGGTGCTGCAATATCCCAAATTCCTTCGGATTTTGGAATATTGGCATTTTGCGGGTCATATTCATCCTCAGACCCTCCTGTCACATTGTATAACTCTATCATAGATTGCATCATTGGTGCTTCATGCGGATCCACCGGATATGTGACTAGAACTACCTTCAAAACTACGTCATGGATATGTTGTAGTGCACGATGAATCATAGGATCAGCATCTGCAAAACTAAAGGTGTGATTGAAAGAAATTGACAACTCCTCCCATGTTGTAATCTCTCTGCAAAGTTCGGTTGATACATACCACTATCATCGCATTTCATCCAAAGTATGCATTAAAGCATGGACCCACTCATCCTTTGGTCACAACACCCACATGGTATGACATGCAATCAAATGGTCATTAGGATTATTACACCCAATGTACTTCTCATCTTGGTACTATTATGTTCCATTGAAACAAACTTCCATCAATCTGCGACATAGCGACCACCCTGTGATCTATTTATTGTGTGTTTCCCACCACTGTGCTAGAGTAGCCTTCAATTATTCATCCAAATCCAATAACCTCTGCGGTCCTGACACCTTATCTTCAAAATCAACCAAAAACTCAGGTAAATCAAGAAGTCCCTCATAGGTTGGTAACTCAGCAATCTCTGTTGCGACTCGTCGTAACGACTGGGTAATTCTACCACACTTCTGAATTGACACTTCATGCATCCGACTCTTCCAATTATCCAATGCATCATTAGAATCTGAATATGTGGAGCTATAACTGCGCCAGACAAGCTCCCTGTCAAAAGTAGGGTTGGACATAGTCTTCTGAAATGTTGTACACGTGGTCCCATCCCCCTATAGCTTCTTCCTTAATTGGTTCAACATACCTTCTTCCTTCATTTGGATCCATCAGAGCTATGACTCTGATATTGCAGTTCTTGAATTTCATTACATGCTTCTTAAAATTGATCACCGCCAAGATGTCATTATCCCATCCATTCCCAAGTAACGCAGGATACGATCTCCCATCATCAACAATATCAATAGCATCGAAGTCTGCGTAAGTCCTCATTCCTTCAACTTCCACTACCAGACGTCGTACTCTCCCAATCAGTGTTACCCTGGCTTGGTTAGATAGTCACAGTTGTATAGGGGACCAAACCAACTATGGTTTCCCCATATTTTCCCATGTCTTCTTTGTTAGAATGTTGACATCCAAACTTAGATCCAAAAAAAGTGAATCTACCTCGTAATCCCCAATCTGGATATTCATTCTCATTCTTTCCCAATATTTTCCTTGTGCAAGGAGTTCACGGCTGACTCCTTTCACCCCTTCTCTAGTCAATGCAATAGACTCACGATCTCAGTGAGTGCATCAGGATCTTTCTCCATTGATAGACAACTTTCAAATAAATGCTTCAAGGTAGCATGTTGTCGCAATGATCTTGCTACCAAAGTTGAATAAAAAACAGGTGGCATTTCATAAATAGACAACTTTCTTGGATCTCTTCGAATGACATCATGTGCTTCAAATAATGTATCCTGCTCAGCATCGACATCAAATTGCACCTTATTATTTCCATCCAACCAAATTTGTGAAATCGGGCCATCGTCTCCTGTCATCGCACCTCCACAAGTAATAACAGTGACATCAGCAGACTCGAGCCTAGGTTCTACTGAGATCTTCGCAACTCTTGGACCTTGCTTCTGGTTTGGTGGTGGATTCACTGGCTAGTTCGCATTTTGATTTGTATTCTAGTTCTGGTTCTAACTCTAATTCTACAGCGGTGGAGAGTTCCTTTCTTGCCACTTCACGATCAGTTGTGGACAGTCTTCAACTATGTGATCCACAATGATACAGTAAGTACACTAGGCTTGCAGGTTCATAAAATATCTATGATAGTGCCCCAATATTCCACAATTATAACATTTCACATGTTTCTGACCTCGTCCTCCTCCTCGACCAAAACCTCCACCTCGTCCTCCTTAGAATCCTCCATGAAATCCCCCTATTGTTGATACTATGGTTGATTGAACTTCTGCTGCGGCAAAGGATTCGATTGTGGTTGCACATACTACAGTTGAGTATACTGTAACTGCTGCATAGCATACTCCATCTGGTTATACTGTGGCTACGGTGGAGAAAACTACGGTTGTGGCACAAAATGTGGTTGTGGTTGCGGTTGTGGTTGTGGTTGTACCACCGACGGTTGTTGCGGTGGTGATCTCTCTGCCAATCAATGGTATTCTCCCTTCACATAATATGCATCCATTTTCCTCTCCAGGGGAAAATCATATGCTCAGCAATCCTTGTCTTCATGCCCAATAGATCGACAAAACATTAATACAAGTTTGTTGGCTTCGATACCATTTTCTGCATAAACACACAATCTTCATGTCGATTTCCATGAACTTGATATAGGCAACACCATGGCATACCACCATGACTTAGTGGACTTGGATCTCCTTAAAGCAGATAATTTTTGAAATCTGGGCACTGATCCTTATGATGTCCCTCCACATGACATCGGGTACACCATATTTCTTCGCGGTGCTCTCTTTCTTTCTTGATATCTTGTAATTGGATCGTCAGGTTTTCAAATTGTGATTTAATCTTATTCATACCAACTCCAATCTCTCCAACCGATGAAGCTTCTAGCTTCATCACAATCTCCATAGCCTCACTCTGCATCGCAATATTTTGTTGCATCAAGGGCATCCTGATATGCGGTACTAATGCTGCGATGAACCACTCCTTGGGTTGTACATCAGTCATTCGAAAACTGACTTTCGCCATGAGTGTCTTGAATCGCTAATCAAAATCCCAAATGGATTCATTAGGGTATTGCTTGATCTCTTTCAGCTCTGTGATATACTATGCCTTAGAATTAGTATTTTTTAACTCTTCAGTCAATCCACGTCAAATATCTTCCAAATTCATCGTGGGATTCCTTATGGGAACATGTACAAACTTCATACACCAATCTGGTGCATGAACTCGAAAAGTTTTCTGTAACTGACCCTTCTTAACATCATCATCCAGGACTTGCTTGACAGTCCAGACTGCTTCACATAAAAACCAGTATTGCTCGACATCCTCAGTCCATTTTCCATGAAACAGAGGTAACTTTACATCATTGCCACCATCCCAGACCTTCTTCCTACGTTCGCAAATCCACTACTATTAGAGTGTTGATGACACGTTGGACAATTCGGTGTGGAGATCGTATTTCTTCCTGAGTGCAGCACAGTGCATGGAGGTGTGGGCACGTTGTTGGTCTGGGTTGGTCTTTCCTCAAGATCTGGCGTAGCCTGGTCGTCTCCTTCTTCGTTGTAGGGTCACTTTTTCCCTTGTGATCTTCTCTCATACCCACTTGTCTCAGTCACAGCATGAATCTCCCCTATCCTTTTCCTCTTCTCTTATTGAAACCTTACTCCACTTCATAGAAGACCACTTCCTTCCTTAGCTTCCCTCATAGTCTCTCCGTAACTCCCATCCATCTACACTGTATCCTTCCATCCTGTTGCCACCTTTCACACACCTGGGTCACATGGCAGAAATCTTCAAGCCACTCGATGTGTCCTTCGGGGCAAGTCTTGAATCAAGGCTGTCACCTTGTTCTTGACTCCTCCGTTTAGGCTCAACTCCTAACGAAGCCAAGGGGGGTAGACCCTATTAAGTTAATAATGCTAAATTACTTAGTACGGTGATGTTAAATTGAATGAGTTACTTAGGAGTTTGAAATTTAACCATAAACAACCATAGATGACAAGATACAAAATGAGCGCACGAAAGAACAATGCTGAGACA
>LPNX011139197.1:26798-116966 GCA_001517045.1 Pseudotsuga menziesii
TCACTCAATTGCTTTTGATACAGCTTAACTGATTAGACAAACCACAGCCAAGTGCAGAGCATACACACCGGAGTCTTGTCAATTTTAGTAAATTTTGAGATGGATGTTCTTGTTAAAAAGAAAACCCTCCAGGAACATCTTTCAGTCCAAGTGGACCTCAATCAGGAATCAAGGAGGGGTTGATTTTATTATGGTTACTGAAACAAATGATGATATCAAATGAAACATAAAATATAAGCAAACCACAATTTTCTAATTAGACTACCATGAACCTTTCTTCACCTTTCAACTCAAAAGGAGGCTCGTGGGGTAAGTATTAAAGTTACTTTGATACCATTAGAAATGGAATATGGAATTGATTTTAAATAAAAGTATACTACCCTGTAGATTAGTACTACGCTAGATTGAAAAAAGATGAACGAAAAGCAAAAAATGACACAAATGCAAATTCCCCTAGGGGGGATGGGGAATGGGCTCGAAAGAGCCTACTCAGAATTATTTTTATTACCATTGGTTACAATATCAGAAAATTGATATGGCACCTCTTTATTCTTATATAAAATGAAACCAAGATCTTACAAAGTGCAAAAATTAAAGATTTCATTCAAAAAGGGAGACCCCTGGGGGATTCAGAAGGCCCAAAAGTCACTTTCAAACAGTAGCTCCTCCTCTTTTCTGTTATACCCACTAAAAAATAGAAATATTATTAGACTGAAATATGCCCAAAATCACTCTGAAAGTACCTTTGGTTCAGCTTACTTTTAACCAAAAAAAGGTAAGTTAAAACTAGTTAAAAAAAGAGTAAAAAGGGAACCAAGGAAAGCAAGCTTTCCTTGGGATCTTGGCTTGCCTTTTAGGAAGCCAATATGATGTGCACTGATTTCTAGATTTATCTTTTATAACAGAAAACAGAAATCTAATGCATGCAAGCTACAAATTCTCTTTAAAATTCCATGCAAAAAGGATGATTTCCCTGAAGCTAGATCTAGAATGCTTATGAGACCTTTTAAGAACAAGATCTATATTATGGGCTTTGAGGAGATAGATATATGTTAAATTTACTTTAATATAATAGATCTAAATAATATCAAAGCTGTGAACAAAGTAACCAGGTAGAAAAAAGATTGATTTTGAAGGAGGAAAAGGAGAAGAGAAGTGCTTGTTGCTGAAGCAGATCTGCAATCGAAATTTGTTAGTGGAATACAGAGGGGAAATGTCTTCACAAATATTTTTTATGTACAGTGGATTCAAACTAGATCCACAGCTCATCCAATCCTTGCTACCTAAAAGCTAAACACACAATCCTGCAAGAAACCTCATGAGATCTGGATATATATATAATTATATATATATGAGATCTAGATATATATGACAAGAATTGCATGCAAATAAACTTATTAAACATGTATAATATAGATCTTCCAACATATATTCTATGAGATATAAGAAAAACAAATAACCTTACTTTCCCAACTATACTCTTATTGATTCAGCTGAATCGTTCAATCCAGACAGGGTTCAGATGCAGAAATTGAGAGAAGAGCCGGCAACATCAATAGCCATAAGACAATGCTTAATCCACACATATGAGAGCATTACACCATTTGGTCTACAAATCTTCTTTATTTCAACAATCAAAATATTACAACATTATTACAATAGCAAGCCCTTCAATCCAACTCTAACTAGCTTGGAAGAGGAGGCTTATGCTTGGATATATATAAAAACTAGGAGATCCAGCCCAGGGGGGTGCAAATCCCAAGGAGATAGACCACTGTAGCTGAAGGAGAGTCCATCAATGCCTGATCTGTGTCTAGCTAAGCCAGATCTAAGTCTCACTGAGTGAAACTGTCAATCGGGGGGTTGATCTGATTGACACCTCAACCTGTTGATTGAAGCATCAACCAAAACTCATCCAAATGAGCCCAAACGTGTGGAGGAGAGAGGGAGGGAAAAATTCTCCATAAAGGATGCTGAAGTTCAACTCTGGATCTATCTAGATCACCTCCTTCAGTCAAGGATTTATTAGATCCAGTCAATCTAGTTCAGATCTGATTGATTTCAATCAAATCGATTGAGAATCCACTAGTCTAGGATATTGGATTTGCTCCATTATTCATCAATTTATTAATTAAAATAATCAATAAATCATTTTTTGGGGCTTTCTGACCTGAGTGATGGAAAATCACTCAAAACTAGGAAATAGTGGGTCCATGGGTTTACATGGTGCTCTTAGCTTGAAAATGAGCACCTACATGACTGAAACTGATTATTTGGCCCACTTTTATTAGAAAATCAATTTTTCCAATTAAACTATTAAAAAATAGCCTAAGTTTCGGAAAAAATATTTTTTTATAAAAAAACACTGAAAAAATTAAAAAATTAAAAAAATTAAAAAACCTAGGGGGACTTAGACATGTTCATATGACTCAACCATGATGTCTAGCATGTTTATACACTGACACATAGACTCTAATAACCTCAATAGGCCTAAATGCCAAGCTGGCCACCCCAACTTTGGAGGTATTGAGTGAAAAACTCAGAAATTATCAGTCATTTATTCAACAACCAATAATAACCAAGGGAAAAAACACCTTGGACTGATCGGATAGACAAATAAATTCTAAGAGACCGAGTCTTTTACAGACACTATCATGCTAGAACATTTATTACAACTCCCCCAAGGGGGTATGAACATGTGATATAGTACAACAAGCACTTCCCAGAAGCACTTTCGAAGTTCGAACAAAAAATATTTGTCCGATTCACCAGGCTCACTTAATAAAAAACCACTAAGTACAACTTAGGTGGTAACACATCCAACCCTCATCTTTGGGGTAGCCACAGCCTCTGCACATCAAGTTTCTAGTCATCAGAGTTTATCTTCAATATACCTTTTCCACATATGAGCATCTTAATTGACAATTTCAAAGATAACAAAAACCTACCTTTTGGTCCTTTGAATAAATCCCTTTCCACGTCATTATAAGACTTGACTATGTTGACTTTGAACTCAATGATGTAACCTTCCAATATGTTTTCAAGCCACACTTCGACATCCCTCGATGCTCTATTGTATACCTCCTGCAGTTGCTGTATCAACTTCGGGGTCTAGTAGGTGGGTTCACCTCCATGAAAATTTTTCTTTTGGAAGTCAACTGCACCAACAAATCATACAATATGATCAAGAATTCATAAAAAAAGTATTCATAGAGATCATAATACAGGTACCTCCCCATCCACTCTCCAATCGGCAATCCAAGGTTTTGATTCTCTTCCACTGCGAATTCCCGATCCTTCTAGTCAAACCAATCTTGAATATTTGGTCTTGTCGGATGCCACAACATTCCCTCCTTCTTCTCGCACTATGGTCTCGGCAACAGAACCATTTGTTGACATAGATCTGTCGACAGGGGTTCACTCTCTATCGATCTCCCTAAGCACTGGCCTAGACAGGTTTTACCCTATATAACAACGCCTGCAAAGCAAATGAGGTCTCACCTGAGATGTTCAAGGGAGGACTATTAGAACCATGTTTCTGCAATAAGAAGGACGAATTGTGCATCTATTGTATTATATATCGCATCATTATTTAGAGATCAAACAAGGGTTTAACATTGCATATCAACACCATCAATCATCAGATGCACTAAGGCATTCAAATCGCAACAAGATAAAACAGATCGATCATCATAACATGATTTAAATCATAAAAGCATCGTATCATTCAGAAAGAAACATCATACCATGGTATTAATTCATTCGCATCATTACGCAGTAAAATAGGAAAACATAAAGATGTAAAAGACATAGTATTTCCATCAAATATTCGTCATGTCATATTATTTCGCATCAAAACATAGAACAGTTTTCTGCAACACAAACCCAGATTCACAAGACAGATACAATCTTAGTTTCATCGATAGTTCGTGCTCTCGGTGGATCCAAATTCTTTTTAAAATCCCCCTTCAACATTTCAATTCTATCTCCATTTATAGGCTTGCGCCTTTTACAAAATGGTCCACTTAGATCAACTTCCTAACTACTTGGACCAAAAACTACAAAACAATGACCAAATCCTACAAAATGTTGACCAAAAACTACAAAACATTATCAAGCCAACTACTTGTCAACTTTCTTGCCTTTCTCGCCAACTTTCACCCTTGCGCAGCATCTTCGACCTTTCGCAACACCCTTGGTGTTGCACAGCTAATCCTTACCAAAACTTCCTACCAACAAAGATTTCCATAATTGTTGCTGACAATGAAGATGAAGGATATGCTACGTGGGACACAAAAACAAACTCAAGGGATGAAGAAGCCTTTGGGACACAAAAACAAACTCAAGGGATGACGAAGCCTTTGGGACACAAAAACAAACTCAAGAGATGAAGAATTCATGCATAGAATTTCATTAGAAACTATGAGAAAATTTTCATAGTCCAGAACCTTGAAAAATCCAATAATGTTATGGTACTAGTATACTTTGGAAGTATCCATAAATTTATCAATGTCAATGCCCCAAAGAGGTTACAAGGGTAGGCATATGACACATGGTGTTGCTGCAAAACAAAATTTCAAATTTTAGTCTAGATTTTATGCCTTGCCACTTGGTGGAATGGACATGATTTTAGGTTCAAAATGGTTAATGTTGTTGAGTACTTATGCTGCTAATCTTAGAGAACAATTTATGATGTTTAAATGGAAAGAGAAACATACAAATTGTATAGATTTGAACCTCTACGTACCAAAGTAATCTCATTGCATCAAATGAAGATATTGAATTGAAAAGGAAGTGCAACATGTGTAGCCCAATTCCCCAAGTAGAAGGACTTCATGCAGGTTGACATTAATATTTCTTTCGTTAGAAAACATTGGGAACAATCCTAGACATTTATACACATCTTAGAGGAAAACTTTCTTCACGCTTGGAACCAACTCAAACAATAAGCTGATAGTCACTAATCAAGTGGAAGATTTTACCATATTAAGAAAATTTATGGGGAGATGTAGTCTTGTTTTTTCAACAACCTTACTAGCTGTGCTTCAAGGACAAAACATTCATAAATTGAGAGGACTTGTTGATTTCACAAACCCTTACATGCACTTTGTCAATTCTTGGGAAGACCTATTTTTTCCATTGTAACCTTCCATGTCGAACGTATCTCCCATCCTTTCATCCAACTGATCAAATTCATCTCCTAAGAATCATGAAAATTGACAAAAAAGGACTAAAATTTGACAAGTTAAAATAAATGCTTACCTTGGTTTCATTTACAAAAATAAACCAATCACTCCAAACAACCCTTATAGACATTGCTTCAGATTTTTTCATCATATCTTCTCATTATTCTCTTAGTAGCTGCAATATAACACAAACGATACAAATAATTGATGTGCTCCTTTGACACACACTTACTCAAGTCTAGATAGATCTTGGGTTCGACTCATTTCATAAATTTAGCATCATGGACATGATCAGTCCACTCAACTTCCTTTGGATGAAGCACAAGCAATAACTCAATGGATTTAACAAATTTGTTGACTCTTACTCAACCTATATTACACACTTTTGACACAGTACTAAGAGGAATCATTATTAAATTGAGAAGGTTCCTTCAAATACCATTGCTTTCAGCTTTAGGTAAAAATGGTAGCATGAACATGGATGGGGATTTTCATGAAGCTTATGTTATATGTGTGAAACTCAGCATTACTGTTTGGGTATTTTTCTTTCCAGTGACTCCCTCTCTACCTATTGTATTTGGTATATCTTTTCATTATTGATAAATAACACTACCGGCTATTTTCTTTCTTTTAGTTTCATGTCAAAGTGCTTGATTCTAGGGTTTTCCAAGAATTCTAATGTTGTATGTGTTATAATAATCAACCCATAGTTACCTACCTTAGACATTAATTTAATAATTTTTGTCTTATTACCTAGTTTCCTAGATTCCACTCTATGCTAGTTTCCTTCAACATGTCCTAGAAGTCAACACATGCTAAAACTGAGTCATGGAGTGCTTGGGAAACATCTTGGAAACCCATTTTAGCATGTATGCTTTATTCCAGGTTCTCCAAAGCGCATGTCTGCTTTTTTTTGTAAAGCTGCCTTTTTTTATTTCTGATTTAAGGCAAAGGGAAAGCTAGGCTAGTGGTAACTGCCTTGTTTTTTTCCCACATCATACTCCCTCCTTTTCTCCAAATAAAAGCATGTATGAGTTTTCTTTCCAACCCTCTTTATCTCTCCCACTTGACTTAGCCAATTCATGAGCATCTACCTAGATTTGGAAACTACTTTATGCACCTATGGCGGATTTGACTAGTTTTGGTAAGCTTGCTTTTTTACTATTTCAAATGGAATCTTTATGCATTCAAATATCTCATGTAATTATATATTACAGCAGCCTATTACTTCATAAGGTTGGCTATTGTACCCTTACTCAATACAGATTAGTGTTATGCTCCAATTTCAGTCTCCTTTGGTGTTAATTTTGCATGTTTGATTAGCAATTTTGTGAGTGTAATTGTTCTATTTCTTGGCTTCAATTTCCACATGGTATCAGAGCCTTTGTAGATCAATCTCTCTCCTTCCATATTGCTATTGCAGGTTTGACATCTTGATTGGGAGCATATTTTGCTGACTGAAGGGCACAATTTCTGAGCTATGGACCAATCTCAGAAGATCATCTTCACTCCATTCAATTTCTTTGAGTGGAAAGCTGAGATGGAGATATTGTTGAGAGTGAAAGGTATCTACAGGGCGACTATGGAAACTGAGGTAGATCCCAATGCAGCTATAGATAAAATCAAATGGCACAACAGGAGGGATGACGCCTATGGTCTTTTGTGTTTGAGCATTTCAAGAGACCTCCTCTTCCATCTTGATGGATTGTCATCACCTAATGAAGTGTGGGAGAATCTTGTAGAGATTTTTGGAAATATAAATGAGATGAGAGGACATCAAATCAAGAATGAGCTGATATCCTTGAGTCCTCATAGCTTTGAATCCTTGAAACTCTACTTTTCCAAGTTTAAAGCCCTTGTTTTGCATCTAAAACAGTGTAAGATCAAAAAGAAGGAAGAGCAACTAGTTTTGTCCATACTCTCTAAGCTTGGCCCTAACTATTCAGTGTTTGTTTTGACCTTCCATGCCACCAAGTTGATAGCTCAAGCCTAGAAGATTCCTAAGCTTACAGAGTTCATGGAATCCCTCACACAAGAACAAGATAAGTTAGCGATGATGGGCACCATCAAACCTTCCAAATACCAAGCTTTGGTTGCTGGAGATTCAAGGGTGGATTCATAAAGAAAGAAAAAAGCTAAAAATCCACCTGAGCAAAAGAGAGACAAAAACAAGTCTCAAGAGGAGCCCCAAGGTTTCAAGAAGAACTCCCAGAAGAAGAAAAACAAAGGAGAAATGAGCAAGTGCGCATACTGCAGTAAGGTCTATCATCCTGAGAGCTCTTGTATGAAGAAGCAAATTTACATGTTGACCCAACTCATGGAGAAGAATAACATCCCTCTTCCTGATTGCTCAAAGAAGAGGGAAGGAGGATCAAATTCAAAGGATAGAGAGAGAGTACATGCCTTGGTTTCTGGCACATCAAGCTCACCTAGCTTCATCATAGACTCTAGAGCTTCTAGAAATATGGTTTCGACAAAAGAGGCATTCTCCTCTCTTAACATGTTGAAAAGTCCACCAATAGTTTTTGGAGATGACTCTCTCACTGACAGTTTGGAGTAGGGAAGGATTGATATTCACCATGGTAAGTTCAATAATGTGTTGTGTGTTATAGGTCTTGCCTCTAATCTCTTTCCAGTGTATCAAATAACTCACACTGGGTCTCCAAAGAAGGTCATATTCTCCCCTGATGATGTTAAAATCACTGAGATTTCAAATGGTAAAGTCATAGCAAAAGGTGTTGTTGATCACACTTCGAAGGTATACATGTTTTCCCATTTTCCACCCTACTCAAACCCCTATGCTCTTTTGATTCATGATAATGAGGCATGCAAGCTTTGGCATGAAATATTTGGCCATCTTAACTAAAAGTATCTCTCTGATTTGAGTGAAAAATATATGGTCATAAGGTTACCAAATATCAAGTTTTCTAAGGGAGTCTGTTAAGGTTGTATCCTAGGAAAACACCCAGAGCACAAATGTGAGAGAGATAGACATGAGAGAACCTCTACACCTCTTGAGTTGATCCACAGTAACATTGCTGGTCCATTCCCTCATACTTCCATGATTCAATCCAAATATGCATTGACCTTCATAGATGACTTTTCCAGGTATTGTTGGGTTCACTTCCTAAAGCATAAGTCTAAAGTTTTTGGCATCTTCAAAGTCTTTAAAGCCTTGGTTGAAAACCAGTTTGGGAGGAAACTCAAGATCCTCAGATATGAAAATGGTGGTGAGTATATCAAGTATGAGTTAATTCAGTATTGTAAATATGTAGGTATTCAGATGCAGCATTTGATCCCTTACACACCACAGCAAAATGGTGTTGCTGAGAGAAAGAACAGGTCACTGAAGGAGATGACAACTTGCATGATGGAGGCTAAGACTTTTCCACCAAATTTTTGGGCTAAGACTATAAAATATGCATGCTACATCTAGAATAGGGTTCCTCATAAGCATCTTGATGGTATGACTCCTTTCGAATCTTAGAGTGGGCACAAGCCAGATGTGACCCATTTCAGGATTTTTGGCTCAAAGGCTTGGGCTAGAATTCAAACTAAAAAGAGGAAGACTTTGCAGCCCCAAAGCCAAGAGTGCCTATTTGTTGGTATTATGAAGATTCAAAAGGGTACAAGATGATCAACTTGAGCACTAACAAATATTCCATTGAAAGAAGTGTTCAGTTTCAAGAAGATCCTTTAGTAGCAGTTGAAGTTGGAGAGTCTTCTTGACCACCAGATCCATTGATTGTAAGTGAAGAGACTAATGAGTTTGCTGATTCTGATATGTCTGATAATGATGATTTGATTACAGATCCTAACAATTCTACAAGACCAAAATGGGCAGCAAATACCATTCATGCAACTGGGGAACTAGCTGGAAATCCTAATGACACTAGGAGGACTAGATCTCAATTTGAGAGTGCCCTTTCTGTGAAAGATCCTCTATTTGCTGAGAAGTTATATCTGATGGTTGAATCATATTCACAAACATATTAATATTCATCGCATGATCCAATATGGCAAACATCCATGAAAGAAGAATTCAGCTCACTCCAAAAGAACAACACTTGGGAACTGGTTGATCTTCCCCTAGGGAGGAAGCTAGTTCAATGTAAGTGGGTTTTCAAGACTAATTTTGCTGATAATGGTTCACCTTTGAAATAGAAGGAAATATTGGTAGCCAAGGGCTACTCACAAGTACATGGTATTGACTACAATGAAAAATTTGCACCAGTGGCAAAGATGGACTCCATAAGGCTAGCTTTAGCCATTGCAGCTTCGAAGCAGTGGGACGTACATCACATCGATGTGAAGCGTGCTTTCCTAAATGGATATCTCAATAAATATATTTACATGCAGCAACCTGAATGGTTTGTTTCTAATCCATCTTTAGTGTGCAGGATAAAGAAATCATTGTATGGGCTCAAGCAAGCCCCCAGGGCTTGGTATGCCAAGATTGATGGCTTTCTGTTGTCATTGAGTTTTGTTCGATTCAATTCTGATCCTAATGTCTATCTGAAGCTGATTCATGGTTATTTGATTATTATTTTCTTGTATGTGGATGAACTTCTGATTACAGGAAGTTCAAAGAAAGATATTGCCTCCTTGAAGGATGCAATGAACCATGCATTTTCTATGACAGATTTGGGATTGTTGAGCCAATTCTTGGGTCTCAAAATTCCTCAATCCCAACATGGAATCAAAGTACATCAGTCCAATTATGCCTTAGATTTTCTGAACAATTTCAACATGAAATATTGCAAGCCAAGCAAGACTCCCTTCCTTTCAGGAGTTAATCTTGAAGAAGCAGGTTCTTCTCCTATGGTAAATAATACACTGTATAGGCAGTTGATTGGGTGTTTGCTTTATCTTACACACACTTGAACTGACTTATCCTATGCAGTTAGTGTGGATTTGACATAATGGATCAGCCTCATGAGATCCACAAGAGGGCAGCCAAAAGGATCCTAAACTTTGTTCAAGGAACAAGAACTCATGGGATCTTCTACAAAGCAAAATCTGATCTTGATTTGATTGGGTTTACTGATAGTGATTGGGAAGGTGACAACACAGATAGAAATTCTACATCAAGATGTGTTTTCATGCTTTTAGCATGACCAATCAGCTGGTCAAGCAAGAAGAAGAGTTCCATAGCACTCTCATCTACAGAAATAGAGTATAGAGGAGTTGTAAATGCAACAACTCAATGTTTGTGGTTGCAGGGAATACTTGGAGAATGTGGCTTCGAATCAAATTTTTCAACTATTATATACTATTATAATCAGAGCACCATTTGAATCTACAATGATCCAGTTTAGAGATAGTGAACCAAGCACATTGAGATCCATATGCACTACATCAGATAGCTTGTGCATGATGGTACCATTCATCTACTTTTATGTGCATCTTCAGAACAAGTAGCAGACATATTCACCAAATTTTTTTGTGAGAAGAAATTCAGAAATATCAAATCACTACTGGGGATTTCTAATCATGCTGTGAAGCATGATTGATGACAATATTTCCAAAAAAAAAATTCTTGTCCATGTTTAAGGGAGGATTTTCCCACTAGGTTTTTATCGCTTTCCTTGGTTGTATGGACAAGCAGTATGTAAAGGGTGATTAATCCTTGTTGCTAGGCCCTATATTTTTTTGATATTTATTCATAAATTCAGGCTTAAGTTTGGGTGTTAGAATAATCAAGCCATATTTACCTACCTTAGACATTAATTTAATCATTTTTGTCTTATTACCTAGTTTCCTAGATTCCACTCTATGCTAGTTTCTTTCTACATGTCCTAGAAGTCAACACATGCTAAAACTGAGTCATGGAGCACTTGGGAAACATCTTGGAAACCCATTTTAGCATTTCTTCTTTATTCCATATTCTCCAAAGTGCATATCTGCTTTTTTTGTACAGTTGCCTTGTTTTATTTCTGATTTAAGGCAAAGGGAAAGCTAGACTAGTGGTAACTGCCTTGTTTTTTTCCCACATCATCCTCCCTCCTTTTCTCCAAATAAAAGAATGTATGATTTTTCTTTCCATCCCTCTTTATCTTTCCCACTTGACTTAGCCAATTCATGAGCATCTACCAAGATTTGGAAACCGCTTTATGCACCTATGGGGGATTTGACTAGTTTTGGTAACCCTACTTTTTGACTATTTTGAATGGAATATTTATGCATTAAAATATCTCATATAATTAAATATTACAGCAGCCTATTACTTCATAAGGTTGGATATTGTACACTTACTCAATACAGATTAGTGTTATGCTCCAATTTCAGTCTCCTTTGGTGTTAATTTTGCATGTTTGATTAGCAATTTTGTGAGTGTAATTGTTCTATCTCTTGGGTTCAATTTCCACAGTATGCATATACATTGTAAAAAAAATTCTTGTTGTTTTTCCATATCCGAGAGATGCAAGTGTGTCTAGACTACAGACACTTGCATGGTCATTTTTGTATATTACAATTTTCTCTCTTAGCAAATTCTTCATTGGGATCAAAATATTTAGATGGGATGACGTTGATCATAGTTCTTGTAGTAAGACTATTTTATGTTGGAGTATTATATATTGCACTTTATATAGTGTATATTACCTGAAAGTGGCATTTATCAATTAACTTATTGTTCATGTACTTCTAGTACACTAACTGAAAATACCGTCACTTCATTTTTGTGTTGGTTTGTAAGGATCTATTGTAGTGTGCAATTATATTCAAGCTCTTCTTTATTGTAGTTCTCCATCTCTTGGACTAAGATAAGATAAAATTATCTTTTCTTATTTTATCTCATACATTTTCTAATCTCTTAGATTTTTGGATATATATTGGAAAGACATTTATTGGCAGTTCATAATTTAGATTGCATACAAACTTAATCTATGTATTTGCAAGGGTTAGAAGGTCCACTAAAATTCCAGAATATGAACTAATATTCAAATGGATGGTAGAGACTATGGTCCTTGATAACTTTCCAAGCAATGGGATTAATCCAGAAAAACAAACATTGCAGCGCTCTAATTTGCAAAGTCAGCCTAGCAATATTACAGGTTGAGTTTCATACTTATTTATTCTTGTCAAAGGAAACCGGGAATAATTTAAATTTTTATAGTAAGTTATTTTTAGAGTTATTTTTATCTTGTTTCCTACATTGAGCAAGTTAGAAGCAAACTAAGTTTATTGAGTTTATTTATTTTATGTATAATTCCATCCAAGAAACTGAGTAAACTAAGTTTATTGAGTTTATTTATTTTATGTATAATTCCATCCAAGAAACTGAGTTTGGCAGGTTTCCTCCAATGGGTCAGAAGTCACGAGGGAATAGAAGTAGACAAAAGGGAATTTCACAAATAATAGAGCATGCAACAATTGCATGCATCCCTAATCTATCTACCAAACATGGAAATAATTATTGGGCAGAGTGCTCATCTGAAAAAAGTTCTAAAGATATCCTCCATTCAAATGCACTAGTTCCTTTACCTTTGCTTGCACCTAATAGACATGGTAAGTTTAAACAGGTTATTCATCATAGCTAATCAATTGCGGTCTATTCTAGGATTAGTGGAACAACATTCTCGATTTCTTAACCAAATGGTTACATAGAAAAAGTTGTACCTAAAGTTACATTAGAGAATTAGTTGTTGGAAAAATTCACAGACCGAGTTTGAATTATTAGCAGAAATTATGTTCCCTAGTTGTTAGTGACATAATTACCATACATGCATACTTATGAATATGCCACATATAGCATTTGGCTAAGATTTCAGCTCTGTATTTTCCATTCTCATGTTGATCAGGTATTGTGTAGTAAATATTTGTTGTATTTGTGAAAATTGGTGTGTATTCAATGATTGGGATGAAAACCATACTTGCAAAAACCATGATTAATTTTTTGTTTTTGCATACTACTGGGCATGTTGGGTATGAGTATGTTGAGGATCCAAATCCCTTGGAGAGTTTGTTGAGTGCAACTATGATGTCTATGGTCTACTAGATTGAACATATGGCTAGGTAGGTTATGTGAGCCATGCAACATTGACCATGACTTATGTAGATAAATTGTTATGAAATGATATGCATCCAATTCAGTTTCGACAGTGCAATACCTTGATTTGCAAGCATGATAGTTTTGTGTGTCTCTGTGTGAGCCTTTTCATGTAATCTGTCATGTGAGCCTTTTCGTGTAATCCGTCATGTGATCCTTGCAACATTGAACATAAATTTTGTAGATAAAATTTTATTAAAGTATATGCATCTAACTCAATTTGGACAGTGCACTACCTTGATTTGAAAACATGATTGTTTGGAGTGCCTCCATGTGATCCTTTTTATGTAACCAAGTGATGGATCTTTAGGGTTGGGAACATCATAAATGGCCTTTCTGAATTTGATTCCTTAAAATAATCTTGGAAGGACACTCTTCTTCAAAAGCAGGTTCTATGCTAAATGTCAAGTTGCTAAAATGGAATTCTAAATGGGTTTAGTATTAGGTATTTTGGATTCAGTCTTTCCTGAAATCAGGTGGAGACTTTTTGAAAGCCATATACATATATTACTTAGGTTTATTTATGATATTGTATTATTGCGACATATAGGTACAGATTATATTTCACTTTAAAACCATTGTAGAGTGGTGGATTGAATGACATTATAATATAGCTAGATGACAATGAAAATCTGAAGGTGATAACATTCTTAGACAATTATGTGGTATCTCTAAGATTTTGTTCTAATAATCCAAGCACAGCCCAAAAAGTGTGTTAGTGAAGTAGGGTATCCATGTTTAACTACAATAAAAATTTGATGACACTAGTCTCAACAAGATATATGGTCATGATAGAGAACAAGGTCAGTTTTATCACAGTTGTGATAGTGGTAATTGGGATATGCTTGTTTATGGTGTTTGATCCATTTCTAAATTACACAAGGGATCCTTCCTACCTTATAAATAGGCATAGTTTATCAAGGTTGATGTATGATCTTGCAGCAAATAGGTACAATGTCTCGATTCAATGATTTCTTATTGATTTGAAAATCTAAAGCATCTTGACAGGAATATATTTTTTTGGTCAGAATCATAAGTGAAATTATTTTTCATAAATACATAGCCAGCATTAGTGTTGTTCCTATTTTCCTACATTGATTTGATGAATTTCCTTGTATTTGCATAGACAACACAGGTTTTATATTTTCTTTCCAAGTCATACAATCCACATGTTAGGTATTGGGAATCTATAGAAGTGGGTGTTTCTTGTGTTGGCACAGGATTGAGTGAAACCATTTCACTACTAGAGCCTCTGACATCAGATGTAGTTAATTTTCTATGTCAATGAGCTCTTATAGAAACGGATATGGTTCTTGTTCAGACAAATGAATCACATGAACCACGAGTAGGTAACTTCAAGTATGTTGTCCCTAGGAATTTACAATGGCGGAAGTTCAAATTTTAAAAACAAATACACCAACAGTTCACCAAATTTTTTTCAAAATGTTGGTCTATACTATAGTGTAATTTTCAGTTTGTTGAAATGTGTCATGCCATTGTTTTAGGCGTCAACTGGAGAATATAATTCTTGATAAGCATGAGAATGCCATGAGTAAGATGGGTGCAATTTTGGATTCTGGTATTTTAGATGTTCGTGGCATAAATGTAACTATTAAAGTACTTTCCAGGTCAAAACATGACAAAATGACACCTATTATTGGAATGACAGTCTTCACACAGTTTTGGTATTGGTATCCACTTATTTATTTTTGTATCCTTCCTTTTGCACTAATTGCTTTTATTGGGATTAATTATGACTTGAAGACCCCAAAGTTTAAATTTATATATGATGCAAAACCTTTGTTGTTTGAGTGTCATTTCCCAATGGCACCTCCCACAACTACCTCAACTGCAAAGCTTCCAACAACTATTTTGTCAACATCAGCAAGGGCTAAAACCAGAGGAAAAAAAGAAGCATATCATAAAACTAGAGTTGAAAAATTATATGGTGATGATGGTAATGCATATGTATGTGTTAATGGTGGTGTAGGCTCTGTAAAGGGACCAAACTCTAGTGATAAGGTGGTGAGCCAATGTAGTTAATTAATGTTCATGTTAAAGTACTTTTTGTCAAGAGGGGCTTCTTTTAAAAATGAACCATAAAAGTACAAAATAACATATTGGTGGCATTCCATACATGGAGAATGTTATTTATGTTTGTTTGTTTCTCTATTCACTTGTATTTCGTTTGTAAATAGTATTGTTCTTCCTCCTATTCTAATTTGTTAATGGTCACGTAGATCCAAATTTAGAGATGATTATTGATAGTAAAAGGCCGAAAATGTAATGTCCCCATTTAAATAATTGCATAGCAAGACAATTCCATCACCCTACTAGTTCCCTAGGTTGGATGGATACATTTGTAATTTTAATAAGGGAGCTAATAAATAATTTTTAGACATTAGAATGGGATAAATATTTAATAAAGTATCTTATTAAATAAATACAAGAGAAAATTGAAGTGGCAATGGAGCATGGAGACACATGGAGGCTATGAGGCCCACACAAGCTAGAAATTTTGTGCCACACCATCCTCCTCTTGCAATTTCGAATCCATGGGAAGTCTAAAGGTGTTAGAAAATAGGACCGCAAAGCAATAATAGATATACAGTTAAATCATTAAACAAGATGCAAAACAAATTAAACACATTACAGAGAGACACAGATATAATGTGGTTCACCCAAACGATGGGCTACGTCCACAAAGAAATTTCCAGCCCTTTTATTACAATCCACAAAGATGAAGGGATACAACCTGCAGAAAAACCATTGCACTTCCTCTTTACACTGTCACAATCTCTCTCACACAATCACAGAGATTGTTTACAATGCTATAATACCATACGCAACTATGTTTCAATGCTATAATACCATACGCAGCTGTGTTACAATGCTTTCTTTTATAGGGGAAAAATACCATGGTAAAATACTACGGTTAACCCCATACCATGGGTCTGCAAAATTGTTGGCCAACAAACATCCCAAAAATAGAGCATCCAATAGATCTCTCATGTGAGTTGAGGAAGCACAATGAGTTCCAACTCAAATTTGGGGAAGGTGGAAGGCTAGGAAAGGGAGGACACATGGAAAATCATGAGCACACACCCTAATTTGAATTGTATTGAGTTTGTGGAAGGACTGGTAACCTTAGAAGGCTAATTATGTTTATAAAATACAGGAATAAAAGAATAAAATAGTGTTTTATCATTTGTGAATTGTGAGAGCTAGTGGATGACTAGTTTTCTTTCCTTAGCCAATTTCGAGGGTGAAAGATTCCCATCCAAGTTGGTGTTTGGAGAGGCCACTTGGGTATTTCATGGATCTTTAATGGATTCTTATTTGCAGGTGTAATCTATAGGACAGCATGTGGATTCTTCTATTGCAGCACTTTCTCTCAACCATTTCCAATGTTCTTTGCATATTCATGCTCATGGAGGGATTGCACCTTGGGTGAGATCATGTACTCTTTGGGAGAGATATTCCTGATACATTTATGATTTTAATCAGTTAAATATTCTATTTTATTCATTCTCAAAAAATTTCAAGTCGAAATACCCAAGAATTGTATGTCAAAATGACTTTTAATGAGCAAACAATTACCATTTCCACTCTATTTTGATATACGCTATGGTAATGCTTATTATTTCGAATTGAGGAATGTATATATGGTAAATTTATGATGAATGGAATTTAATTAATTTTTATTTCAAGTCTCATTTTCATTACTTAAGCATTGGAATCCATTCTTACTCATTTTTATTGCATTGGGAGAAGATTAGGTGCATTTTCCCTAAGGGTCGAAATTGTGATTTGGGAGCTGTTTTGGAAAGAGTCATAACAGACTATATAAACTGAAACATGATGCATATGAGAATTTAAAAATTTATATTACACATACCCTTCCTCTTTTCATAAATTCAAGTGACTTTGGGACTATTTGAGAATCCATTTCCGGCAATTACCCAAGGGGAATTGGAGCCCCAATTTGCTAGTAAAGACTCCTACGTTGAACATAACATTAAAAAAGTTTGAAGAAGTAATTGTGGGGTAATAAAACATACCTGAACATCATATTTAAGTTATATTATCATTCATATTCCTTCTGAGAAAATTTGGGAGCATTTGGGTCAATTTGGATGTCTAGACATCAAAACTAGTTAAGGTCAAAATTGGGGAAAAAGTGAAAAAATTGGTCATTTAATAAAATTTCAAAAAGGTACATTAGAAGTGGTATCAGAGCATGTTATTTGCACCTGATGGTATTAAAAAGGATTCAAATAAATAATCCATCACCCTTATATTCTGAAGTTGAAGTTGTTTTTGTTGGAGAAGAAGAGGTACATTCTGCTGAAACTTTGACTAACGACGAGAAGGGATACACTGATCCTGAGAAGGTGGAATATATTAAACTCATACAACCTATATTTTATTAAATATACCATAACATGAACCAGCAGCTTATGAAAGGATTCGAATTGTTGGTTAGCCAATTTGGAAGCAAATTAGGAGTAATGGGAGATAGTAGTAGTTCACAATCAGAAGAAAAGAAGACAATGGGTGAGCATTTTTTTCAAGAATAGGACCCCATAATAGACCCCATGAATTTCATAGAACACCAAGTCCTATTGCACTTAAATTTCTTGTACCCAAAGAAGAACCTAACATTCAACTTGAATTAGCTATTGTTGTCGCCTTTCACACACCTGGGGGGGACAGGGCAGAAATATTCAAGCCACTCAGTGTGTCCTTGGGGGAAAGTCTCGACTCAAGGTTGTCACCTTGTTCTTGACTCCTTCATTTAGGCTCAACTCCTAAAAAATCCAAGGGGGGTAGACCCTATTAAGTTACTAAGGAAAAATTATTTAGTATGGAGATGTTAAACTGAATGAGTTACTTAGGAGTTTGAAATTTAACCATAAACAACCATAGATGGTAAGATAAAAAATGAGTGCATGAAAGCACAATGCTGAGACATCATATATATATATATATATATATATATAGAGAGAGAGAGAGAGAGAGAGAGAGAGAGAAATAAAATNAAATGGAGTCATAAAATAATCAATGTACTTCCATGTGCTTGGAGTGAATGTTTTGTGATTGCCTCTTGGTACGTTTTAAGTTAATGTGAAATATGAGTTGATTAAAATTAGGCAAGGGGGGGACTCAAGATATACCCAAGAGTGCTTGGAGTATGTCCAAAACTAAACCTTCACGGTTACCTGCAAGGAATATGTGTCCTAAATGGAGTCTCTAAGACTGTTGTTCATAATGCACCCAAAGGTATAACAAATATCGACGCATCGAGGTCACTTTTCAGGAATTCCCGCTTCGTTTGGGTATTTTGCCACCATTTACGGTTTGATCGAGGCGTTGGATTTTCGCCTGACGGTGGTTGAATGGGGAAGGTGAAGATCAATTAAACTAGTCACTCATGTTGTTTTTGATGCAGCTTGACTGATCGAACAAACCGTAGCCAAGTACAGAGCATACACACCGGATTCTTGTCAATTTTAGTGAGTTTTAAAGGATGTGTTTTCTTAGAAAGAAAAACCCTCCAGGAACCTCTTTTGGTCCAAGTGGACCTCAATAGGGGAATCAAGGAAGGGGTTTATTTTAGAGAAAATTACTTATAGAAATTAAAGATGAGTAGAAAACAGAAACAAATCACAAGTTTTCTAATTATTCCTACCACGCATCTCTTTCCCTTTGCGAGTCAATCGGGAAGTCGTGGGGTAAGTATTCAAGTTAATTTGATAATGTAACATGGAATATATGATAAATTAATCAAATCATGTTATTCTACATGAATGAAACTAATCTAAAGCAAAAATAAGTAAGACAATGTGAAAAACGACAAAAAATGCATGAATCCCTCCAGGGGGGATGGGGAATGGGCTCGAAAGAGCCTATTCAGAGAAAATTTTATTATTTTCTGTTACAATATCAGTAAAATTATCTGAATACTCTTGGTTATTATACAGGATGAAACCAAGGCTTTACAAATTTCCCAAAATTTAAAATTATGGTCAAAATGGAGACCCCTGGGGGGATTCGAAAGATCCCAAAGCCACTTTCAAACATCAAATTCTCTTATTTCTGTTATGCCTCATAAAATACAGCGATCATGTTAGAATGAAATATTCCCAAAATCACTTTGGAAGTATCTTTGGGTCAGCCTACTTTAAACCAAACAAAATTAAGTTAAAACTAGCTAAAACGGTGAAAAAGGAACCAAGGAAAGCAAGCTTTCCTTGGTATCTTGGATTGCTGTTTGGGAAGCCAATAAAATATGCACTGATTGCTGGATTTAATCTTTTTAAAACAGAAACAGAAATCTGAAGCATGAAACCTACAGATTCTCTTTAAATTGCCATGCAAAATGGACTATTTCCCTAAACTAGATCTAGAATGCTTTATGAAACTTTTTTAGGAATGAGATCTAGTATATGAGCCTTGGAAAAATAGATCTAAGAATTTTTACTTTAATATAACAGATCCAAATGATATCAAATCCTTTGAACATAGTAACCAGGTAAGAAAATTGATTTTTTGAAGGAGGAAGAGAGAGAAATAGTGATGGAAGCCTGGGAATGTTGGGCTTTGGAGTCTTCTTTGGTGGAACACCGAGGGACTATGTCCTCCAGATGATATTGAATATGAGGAATATGCAAACCAGATCAACCCCTTCTACAAGTGAGATCACCTGCAACTTAGAAATCCTTGCACAAACAGGTGGTTAAAACGTAGATGCTACTGGAAAAGATAATTGGAAAGCATGCAATTAAACTTAAAATACATGCAAATCCAATATATATGAAAGAAGAAAACAGTAATAGAATAAATAAAACTAGAATAAAATCTTACCCTAATAGGAGGGAGCTCTCTCCTTCAGGGCCAACAATTAACCATCAAAATCAAAGATAAATAGCACATATTATACCTCATATGCATTTGACAATCACCATCCACACATGAAGAGCATTACACCATAGATATTGCCTCCAAATATTCTTTATTCCATAATAGTAAACAATAACAACAGTACAATAGCAACAGCACCTCAATCCCAGTTCTAACTAGCTTGGAAGAGGTAATCTATACTTAATTTATAGCAAAAACAGGAGATTTGGCCCAAGGGGTGCAAATCCCAAGGAGATAGAGATTGTAGCTGCATCTGGAGTGAATCTAGGCCTGATATGTGTCTAACTAAGCCTTATTTGAGTCTCACTGAGTGCAACTATAAATCGAAGAGCTGATCTATCTGACACCTCAACTTGCTGACTGAAGCATCCATTAAAACTCAACCAGAGAGGCCCACACATGTGGAGGAGAGAGGGAGGGTGAAATTCCCAAGATTGCATGCATAAATGTGCTCCCAGATCAGCCTAGATCACCTCCTTCAGTCAAGGAATTATGAGATCCAGTCAATTCCAAGACGATGAGACTGATTTCAGTCAAATCGGAGCAAATCCCAATGATTTAGGATTTGGTGTTTTCTCCATTATTTAATTAATTTATCAATTAAATAATCAAATTTTGATTTTTAGGGATTTTTGACCTCAGTGATGGACAAATCACTCAAAACTTAGAAAAAGTGGGTCTATGGGTTTACATGGTGCTCTTATCTTGAAAATGTGCACCCCCATGACTGAAACTGATTTCTGAGCCCACTTTTATTACAAAACCAATTTTTCCAATTAGACTATTAAAAAATAGCCTAAGCTTTGTGGAAAAATTAAAATTTTAAAAACTAAAAAAACTAAAAACCTAGGGGGACTTAGACATGTTCATATGACTCGACCATGATGCCTAGCGTGTTTATACATTGACACATAGACTCTAATAACCTCAATATGCCTAAATGCCAAGACGACCACCCCAACTTTGGAGGTATTGAATGAAAAACTCAGAAATTATCAGTTGTTTATTCAACAACCAATAATAACCAAGGGAAAAAAACAACCTGGGCTGATCGGATTGACAAATAAATTCTAAGAGACTGAGTCTTTTACAGACACTATCATGCTAAAACATCTTATTACAACTCCCCCATGGGGTATGAACATGTGATATAGTACAACAAGCACTTCCCAGAAGCACTTCCAAAGGTCTTGTGAAGTCCTAACAAATCATCTTTGTCCGGTTCACCGGGCTCACTTGATAAAAAACCACTAAGTACAACTTAGGTGGTAACATTTGGCTACATCTAGGGACACATGCTCTGAATAATCTTCTGATCAAAGAAGAGAATGTGAGAACCCTAGAATCTCTGGGCCCTGCATAGAAATTAAAGCTTGTCAGTAACATGTATATAAAAGAAATCAACTATAAAAGCAGATTAATGTACAGAATTAGTCTATGATGTACAAAAGAGAAATATTTTACGAGACTAATATACAAAATAAAATTTTCAAGGTTAGTACTATGGTACAAAACATCTATAATACAACAATATGATACATGAAATTTAAAAATACATTTAGGGCAAGGTTTAGAAATTGGCCCTGAAACCTCCGATGCCAATAAAGGCATCAAACTGTCTCAGCGAAGAACATCTTGAGGAGAAATCCATTCACCGATAGGCTGAACCTTTCTCCTTCTAGGTCATTTAGATAGAAATAATTTGTTCCTACTACTTCATCAATGCTATATGGCCCCAATCATAAGCTGTCGAACTTTTCGTGTTTCCCAGGTTTCTCCCATCGTTTGTCCCAACGCAAGACTGTGTCACCTACTTGAAAGGATCCAGGCCAGATAGATCTATCAAAGGTTCTCTTGACTTTGTCTGAATTTCTGATAATTTGGTCAAGGTAATTTCTTCTAGTCTCATCTAACTTGATCAACTAGTTGATTCTATTTTGAATGGAGTCTTGATCTGAGCTAAAGGTCTGGAGAAGCTGATACACTGGAAGCTTTAAATGGATAGGTAAGGTGACATCTAGGACATAAACAAGTTCAAAAGGACTCCTTCCGGTTGAACTTTTCTTTGTGATTCTATCGGCCCATAATGCAAACTTGATCTTGCTATCCCAAGCCTTTTTATTAACACCCATAGTTTTCTTGATTATGGTCATTAAGTTTTTATTATTGGACTCAGCTAGACCATTTCCTTGGGGATAATAGTTGGATGAATGGGATAGGACAATGTCGTACTTGAAACAAAAGGATGACATTTCAGAGGAAACAAAGAATGGGCCATTATCTGTGATGATTCTGGCTGGCACAGTGAATCTTGTGATAATCTTATCTTCTAAGAAATCCATGACTACGGTATCGGTTGCCTTCTTGGTGGGTATCTCCTCTACCCACTTCGTGAAATAATCAGTGGTGGTAAGAATCCAAGAATAACCATTGCTCTAGTTATCCTTAAACTGACTGATGAAATCAAGCCCCCACTACTGGAAAGGGGCTTGGACCACATTTGTATTTAAAGGTAAGGCTCTCATTTGTTGCTTTCCGGTGAACAACTAACACTGGGGGAAAACTCTAATAGACTTGTGCACATATGAAAAAAGGTTCGGCCAATAGTAGCCTACTCTAAGGATTTTATGGGTGGTTATTCTTGCTACAAACTTTCCACCACAAAATCCTGAATGGAACTCAACCATGAGTTTTTTGGACTCAGGTTCATCAACACATCTAAGTATTAAACCATCGAGGTTTCTCCAACCCAAACCATATTTTGTTAAACAATACTTGGTTGCTTTTAACCTTAATTCTCTTCTTTTATGGCCAAGTAAGTGATTAGGGCATGTAAGGTTACGGAGGAAGAAGATGATGTCGACATACCAAGGGTGATGCTCTAATCTCTGAAGGTCATCTAATACACTTTGTTCTAAATCATTGTTTTGGAAGATTAATCCTAAGGCCTTTTCATTTCCTTGGGTCAACATCTTTGAAAGACCTTCTCTCTTAATTAACTTATTAGGTTTTATCTCTAAATCATACTCTTGAATCTTTGAAACCCACTTACCCCTAATTCCTAGACAATCTTGTTGAGACATGATATCCTTGACAGTTGCATGGGCTACATACCCAATGATTTTGGAGTAACCTACATAAGTTCTGAAATGTTTAAGGGACTTGACAAGAGCATAATCCTGTTTCTCCATGGTGGTATACTTCAACTCTGAATGTTGCAAGGCTCTACTCATAAAGGCTATAGGTTGTTCTTGTCCTTCCTTATTCTTTTGAAGCATAAAACTAGCCATGGTGTCCTCCGAGGTAGAGGAAAATATTTGAAATTCCTTGGAATAATCTGGACTGATCAAGACTGAGGACCTGGATATAGCATCTTTGATAGACTTGAAATCATCTTTCCCTTCATCCATCCACTCAAATTTATCATCTTTCTTTAACAACTTTTGTAGAGGCTTCATTAATTCTGCTAAATTTGGGATGAATCTCCTTATGAAATTAATATGACCATTGAAAGACTAGAGAGCTTTAAGATTCTGAGGAAAGGGGACTTTCTTAATGGCTTCAAATCTCTCAGGATCAACTTTGACACCATCCTTGGAAATTATGTGTCCCAACAACTTGCCTTCATCAACCCCAAAGATTGACTTGGCAGGGTTTAAGGAAATACCATATTTCTGACACCTTATGAAAACCTGCCTAAGATGACTTATGCGATCAGATATTTCTTTTGAGAAAACAGTTAAGTCATCTTGATATATTTCAATTATTTTTCCTATAAGTTCTTTGAAGGAAAAATCCATGGCTCTTTGGAAGGTGGCACCATCATTTAATAAACCAAAAGGCATTCTTAAAAATTTATAGGTGCCCCAAGGTGTGGTGAATGTAGTCTTATGTTGATCCCATTTATTTACCAACACCTGGTTATAACTAGAAAATCCATCCAACATGGACATCATTCCTCATCCTGTTACTCTCTGAAGTAATGTTTCCATGCCGGGCAATGGGTAATTCTCTTTAAGGCATTATGTATTCAAATTTCTAAAATCTATACATATTCTAATTGACCCATTCTTTTTTCTGGCAACAACTAAGTTGGAGCACCATGATGAATGCCTTGTAGGTGCTATGATCCCTGCTACTAACATCTTATGAAGTTCCTTCTACACAATGGGGACCAACTTAGGATTTATTTTCCTAAGTTTTTCTCGGAAAGGCTTGACCTCCTTAGCCTCTTCTATGAGGGGAATAGTGTGTTGAAACACATCTTCCCGATAGGCCTTAAGTTCATCATAACTAAAGGCCAACACATCTCTATACTCTTTGATTAAGTTGATCAAATTGTTCCTTTCCTTTTCTGAAGTACCTTTTGCCAATTTTTATTAACTTGGGGTTCTTATCAGTTCCTATGTTTATTTCCATATAATCCCCAATTTTTATTTCTTCTTTTTTGTTTTTATGATGATCCTATCGATCAAACAAATTTTCAAAAGCTATAAGGCTACTCGGGATGTGATTCCTTTCATTATCCTCACATTTCTGATACTCTTTACCCTCTTGCGGATAACTGATCTTGCAACCTTCAAACTCTTGGAGATTATGGATGAATCTCAAGAGTTGCTCATCATTTTTAAACACCTGCCAGTGATCTACATTATCCGGAATTGAAAGCCTAAAGTTAATTTCCATTTTTCCATTCCCATTAATCATTTCATCTTATGGATGGAGGGTGATTGCTGCTACTACCAACTTATCTTCTAAACCATTCATTTCTCTAGGGACCTTTTGAATGTTAAGTGCACCAAACCATTCCATGGTGTCCCATATGGAATTTCTATAATTCCTTAGTCTGTCATTTTTGCACTGATACTGATTCTTAATCTGGAGGACAACTAAGTCTAAATCACCTTTTATGTTAAACATCTCTATCCCCATGTCTTTAGTAGTTTCTAACCCTAGAAGCAATGCCTCATACTCAGCTACATTGTTTGATGCCTCAAAATCCAATCTAAAAGCAAAGTTGTAGATTTTATTTGAATGAGAAATTATCATAATGCCCACACCCTTTCCAGCTTTGGAATAAGCCCCGTCAAAGCACATTTGCCAAAATTCATCTATCTTTTCATATTTAATGTTTTCCTTAATAGGGGCCATAAAATTTGACAAGATAGCATAGTTTTCAAAGTTATCAATGAAATGAACAAATTCATTTCCATGTTTCTTAGGGTTTTCTACATGTTGTTTCCTTAACTTCTCTCTATGGAGTATCACCCTAGTGTTTTCTAATGTAGGTATAGTAGCATATGTCCAATCCATTTGAATGTTTCCACCAAGAGTTGCAGCCCACTTTCTGGATAGCAACATACCCCAATTATCTAGAACATCTATCACTACCATATCCATCGACATGTCGATGTCAGGATAATTGGCTAGCTTAACCTGTAGATTTAAGATTATCCCTACCACTTCAACTTCTCTTGCATCCAATGCACAAACATTGTGGTAGGGTTGGGTGACCCTTAGATTTAGTTGTTCCATTACTTTTATTGTCATGACATTTGATGAAGCACCTGAATCTAACATGCAGTTATGAAGGAGAAGGTTATCAACTAAGAGAGAGACATAAATAGGCGGGGGGGCTTCTCTTCTCAAATCAACAATGTTGAGGACTTTTGGCATATCCATAGGTTCAATATGGTCGGATTCAAATGTAGCATTATTATTAGGGGGAGGATCCTCTTTGNTGGTCTTCTCTTCTCAAATCAACAATGTTGAGGACTTTTGGCATATCCATAGGTTCAATATGGTCGGATTCAAATGTAGCATTATTATTAGGGGGAGGATCCTCTTTGAAAATATTATGAGTTTTACTTTGACTATCCTCTATGGCTTTCAACAACTTTTCTTTTTGACTAGGAATTTTAAGGACATCAGTTGCATAAACATGAATCTTAGCACTACTTATCCATTCTCCCATATCAACATTTTATTCAGGGATAACAAGGGGATCTGGGAGAGGAGGAGTGGTTACCTTTGGCTTGTACTATTTAGATGGTGATGGCTTCTCCTTCCTTCGATAAACTTCACCCTTGAATCTAGCCTCCTTCATTTCCTAAATTGTTTTCGGAGAAGGAATTGCACCATAAAAGTTGGAAAGGAGATCCTTCGCATAACTGTAATCTGTGGCTTGCTGCCAATGTTGGTTTGAAAAAGGGTAGGTTTGTCCTACCATGTATACATTATTAGGCTCACTTGAATTTGTTTCCTAACTACTGATCTCAGGAAGTCCATGTTCCATGACTTGATTTGCAACATAACAAGTGGTTTCTTGGTGGAATCGTTCACAGGGTCTATAGCATGGAATTACTTCTTCTACCATGTTAGCTGAGTATAACTGGTTTGGAATCCTAAGTTATTGCTGAGGATATTTCTTTTGATACATCTGATTCTATTTAGGCTGAAAGTTCGTAGGTCCATTATTTATTTCCATTGTGATTATTCTATTTTTCATATGAATCATTTGTGCAAAATGATTTGCCATAAGTTGGTTTTTACTAGTGACCAAGTTCTTTATCATGTCTGTCATCTTTTCCATGGGATCCTTAGAAGTTCCCCTTTCTTTTGATTCAATGGCTTTACCCTTAGTTTCTTTGTTGTAGGAAGTGTTTCCCCTAGTGTAGACTGGAATGTTGGACTTTCATGAAGATTGCATATTCTTTTCTATTTTCTCGGCTAATTCCTGGGTAGTTTTTAGATCGGTCGGTTCCTTATCTCTCAACTGGTACCTTAAGTCACCAGTGAAAGCTTCAATGTAAGATATGAGGATGGAGGCATCCTTTGGCTTGATGTCTTTAGGAAGGTCCACAACCACACGCCTGAATTTAGTGTTAAATTCATCCATGGTTTCATTCTCCATCTTCTTTATGCTATGAAGGGAAGTAAACAAATGTCTTGGTTCCTTCTTTTCTCCCCATTTCTTCTTAAAACCATCTTGGAATTCACTAAGAGTTTTACATGTATTATCATCTAGATCGAGGTGACATTCTCCAGCATCATTTTTTAAGGATAAAGCAAAGAGCTTCATTTTGACATCATCATGGTCATGAGCAGCATCATTGCAATAACTGACCAAGTGCTTTTCAAACTTTCGGAGGTGAGACTTTCCAGTGATGGCATTGTTGCCCTGAAATAGAGGGAGCTTCTTGATAGCATCATTTGGAATGGCATGGGGAGCTCCTGCTATCTGAGAAAATTCAAGGGGCTTGAATAATTCCGTCATTTCTTGAGAATGGTGAATATGACTCTCTACAAATATGTGATGGATATCTGAGAGGGATTGGTCTCCTAAATATTCAAGGTTTCTACGAGAACTCTGCCTATTCAATGTTTCCCTAATAAATCTTTCGGGATCATGGAGAGGATTGAATAATTGATGGTGGTTTCTTTGGGTAGAAATTCTTAGAGGGATGTTAGACAGTGGAGTCACCAGATGGATCGAGTTTTAATTTTTATGTTTTTTAAAGACAAGATCAATCAAAATTTTTAACTTTTTAGTTGTTTAGAAAAAATTTAAGCTAAGTCGTACTCCGGAATAAAAAGATTTATCCCCAGCAGTGGCGCCAAAAAGTGTTGCTGCCTTTCACACGCCTAGGAAGAACATGGTAGAAATCTTCAAGCCACTCGGTGTGTCCTTGGGGGAAAGTCTCGAGTCAAGGCTGTCACCTTGTTCTTGACTCCTCCATTTAGGCTCAACTCCTAATGAATCCAACAGGGGCAGACCCTATTAAGTTACTAAGGTAAAATTATTTAGTATGGTGATGTTAAACTGAATGAGTTACGTAGGAGTTTGAAATTTAACCATAAACAACCATAGATGACAAGATAAAAAATAAGCACATGAAAGCACAATGCTGAGACACAATATATATATGTACAAACAAAATAGCCAATGCCTTAAAATGGAGTCATAAAATAATCAATGTACTTGCATGTTCTTGGATTGAATGTTTTGTGATTGCCTCTTGCTATGTTTTAAGTTAATGTGAAATATGAGTTGATTAAAATTAGGTGAGGGGGGGACTCCACAAATACCCGAGAGTACTTGGAGTATGTCCAAAACTAAACCTCCATGGCTACCCACAAGGAATATGTGGGCTGAATGGAGTCTCTGAGACTGTTGTTCATAATGCACCCCAAGGTGTAACAGAGATCGGTTCCTCAAGGTCACTTTTCAGGAGTTCCCGCTTCCTTTGGGTATTTTTCCACCACTTACAGTTTGATCGAGGCGTTGGATTTTAGCCTGATGATGGTTGATTGGGGAAGGTGAAGACTAATTAAACTAGTCACTCACATTTATTTTGATGCATCTTGACTGATCGGACAAACGGCAACCAAGTACAGAGCATACACACCGGAGTCCTATCAATTTTATTGAGTTTTAAAGGATGTGTTTTCTTAGAAAGAAAAAACCTCCAGGAACCTCTTTCGGTCCAAGTGTACCTCATTCGGGGAATCAAGGGGTTTATTTTAGAACAATTACTTACAGAAATTAAAGATAAGCAGCAAACAGAAACAAATCACAAGTTTTCTAATTATTCCTACCACGCATCTCTTTCCCCTTGCGGGTAAGTATTCAAGTTAATTTGATAACGTAATATGGAATATATGATAAAGTAATCAAAGCATTTTATTATTCATGAATGAAACTAATCTAAAGAGAAAATAAGTAAGACAATGCGAAAAATGACAAAAAAGGCGTGAATCCCCCCAGGGGGGATGGGGAATGGGCTTGAAAGAGCCTATTTGGAGAAAAATTTTATTATTTTCTATTAAAATATCAGTAAAATTATCTGATTCTTCTTGTTTCTTATACAAAATGAAACCAAGGCTTTACAAATTTCCCAAAATTTAAAATTATGGTCAAAATGGAGAGCCCTGAGGGATTTGAACGATCCCAAAGCCACTTTCGAACAGAAGATTCTCTTATTTTTGTTATGCCTGATAAAATAAAGAAATCATGTTAGAATGAAATATTCCCCAAATCACTTTGGAAGTACCTTTGGGTCAGACTACTTTAAACCAAACAAAACTAAGTTAAGACTAGATAAAACGGTGAAAAAGGAACCAAGGAAAGCAAGATTTCCTTAGGATCTTGGCTTGCTGTTTGGGAAGACAATGAAATATGCACCGATTTCTAGATTTAATATTTTTAAAATAGAAGCATAAATCTAAAGCATGCAACCTACGGATTCTCTTTAAATTGCCATGCAAAACGGACGATTTCCCTAAACTAGATCTAGAATGCTTTATGAAACTTTTTTAGGAATGAGATCTAGTCTATGAGCCTTGAAATAATAGATCTATGTAATTTTTACTTTAATATAACAGATCCAAATGGTATCAAATCCTTCTAACACAGTAACTAGGTAAGAAAATTGATTTTTTGAAGGAGGAAGAGAGAGAAAGAGTGTTGGAAGCCTGGGAATGTTGGGCTTTGGAGTCTGCTTTGGTGGAACACTGAGGGACTATGTCCTCCAGAAGATCTTGAAGATGAGGAATATGCAAACCATCTCAACCCCTTCTACAAGTGATATCACCTGCAACTTAGAAATCCTTGCACAAATAGATGGTTAAAACGTAGGTGTTGGAGGAAAAGATAATTGGAAAGCATGCAATTAAACTTAAAATACATGAAACTCCAATAGATCTGAAACAAGCAAACATTAAGAGCATAAATCAAACTAGAATAAACTCTTACCCTAACAGGAGGGAGATCTCTCCTTCAAGGCCAACAATTAACCAGCAAAAGCAAAGATAAATAACACAGATTATACCTCATAAGCATTTGACAATCACCATCCACACATGAAGAGAATTACACTATATATATTGCCTCCAGAGCTTCTTTATTCTAGAATAGTAAACAATAACAATAGTACAATAGAAACAGCACCTCAATCCCAGTTCTTACTAGCTTGGAAGAGGTAATCTATGCTTAATTTATAGCAAAAACAGGAGATCTGGCCCAGGGGGGTGCAAATCCCAAGGAGAGAGAGACTGTAGCTGCATGTGGAGTGAATATAGGCCTGATTTGTGTCTAACTGAGCCTGATCTAAGTCTCACTAAGTGCAACTATCAATTGGAGAGCTGATTTGTCTGGCACCTTAACCTGTTGACTGAAGCATCCATCAGAACTCAACCAGAGAGGCCCACACGTGTGGAGGAGAGAGGGAGGGTGCAATTCCCAAGATTGCATGCATAAATGTGCTCCCATATCAGCCCATATCAGCCCAGATCACATCCTTCAGTCAAGGAATTGTCAAATCTAGTCAATCCCAAGACGATGAGACTGATTTCAGTCAAATCGAAGCAAATCCCAATGATTTAGGATTTGGGGTTTTATCCATTATTTAATTAATTTATCAATTAAATAATCAAAATTTGATTTTTAGGGATTTTTTACCTCAGTTATGGACAAATCACTCAAAACTTAGAAAAAATGGGTCTATGGGTTTACATGGTGCTCTTAGCTTGAAAATGAGCACCCCCATGACTGAAACTGATTTTCGAGCTCACTTTTATTACAAAACCAATTTTTCCAATTAGACTATTAAAAAATAGCCTAAGTTTTGTAGAAAAATTAAAATTAAAAAAATTAAAAACCTAGGGGGACTTAGACATGTTCATATGACTCGACCATGATGCCTATCATGTTTATACATTGACACATAGACTCTAATAACCTCAATAGGCCTAAATGCCAAGCCGACCACCCCAACTTTGGAGGTATTGAGTGAAAAACTCAGAAATTATCAGTCGTTTATTCAACAACCAATAATAACCAAGGGAAAAAACACCATGGTCTGATCAGATTGACAAATAAAGTCTAAGAGACCGAGTCTTTTATAGACACTATCATGCTAGAACATCTTATTACAACTCCCCCATGGGGTATGAACATGTGATATAGTACAACAAGCACTTCCCATAAGCACTTCCAAAGGTATTCTGAAGTCTGAACAAGTCATCTTTGTTTGGTTCACCGGGCTCACTTGATAAAAAAACCACTAAGTACAACTTAGGTGGTAACAGCTACAATGGCAAAAGAATGGGATAAAATGGATGAAGATTATAAAATAAGTGTACCATTTGATCAGTACTTTCTTGCTGCAAGTAAACTCAAAAATAAGGAAGGTAATAATTCTCTATACAAAAACACAAACTTAAATTGTGCCATTATTAAAGTGCCACTCCATACTTTTTATGGTTCCTCTCAAATTTCTGCTAACACTTGGGTGCAAAAATTAGATGTGTATTTTCAGTTGAATCCAATGGTGGAAGAAGATGCCTTAAAAATTGCCATATTGCACTTGGAAGAAGATGCCAATGAATGGTGGTTCCATGGCCTGAATAATTTGTGTCAAGATCAGGTTAACACATATGGAGAATTTATTGGCATGGTACTAGAGATATTTGAGAAAAAATATCATGAATTGTCTTTCAAAGAACTAGCTCAATTGAAGAAAGTTGGGACCCCGATTGATTATATGATGGAATTTCAATAATTACCAGTCAAGGTGGCTGATATGTCTATGGGAAGGTTAGTATTGCTGTTCACTAAAGGTTTGGTGAACCCTTAAAATGGTTGGTCAAATCCCACAAGCCCACTACATTAAAAGATTCAATGAACTTGACTAGAGATCTCCAAAATGTGCTTCCTAGAACAAGATTTCCTCCCAAGCCCAACTCCGAATTTGAAAAGAAACCTTGGAAAAAATATGCACCTGATAAGAATCCTTGGCAAAGAGATTCATCTGAAAAGAATAATAAATAAGGAATAAACATGGATGAACTTCGAAGAATAAAATTGTACTTCACATGCTTTCAACCATGGACACTGGAGCATAAATGTACTAAGGGAAAGGCTCAATACATAGAATTATTTTCTGATAATGAGGGGTATGGAGGGAGTATGGAGGAAGGAGGACACATTTCAGATCAAGAGGAGGCATATGAGACAACAGTTGAATAAGAAATACAAGAAGAAACTCAGCCTTCACCGGACAAAGCAAGAATGGAAGTACTTTCAGCAGTGCCTCACTATCACACTATTTGATGCAAGGGTGTGGTACTAGGACAAAGAAATTCAGTTTTGGTAGATGGAGGAGCCACACATAACTTCATTGATGTATATATTGTGGATAAAATTAAGATACAAATTAAACCATTCGATGGCTTCACAGTTGTCATTCCTAGTCACAACACAATGCAGTGCAAAACATGGGTCTCAAAGCTGCAAGTCACCGTAGGTAACTATAATTTTGTCGGTATTTTTTATGTGGTTAATGTTGCTAATACTAATGTGTTTTTGGGAGTGAAATGTTTGTATTCTATAGGGGAACATACAGTAAACTACCAAATTCCTGAGATGAAATTTCAAGATTCGAAAGGAGTACTAAGGGTTGTAAGAGGGAAGCACACTTACCCAAACCAAGGAATGACTTGCAATAGTATGATATTTATATTGAGGCATGAGGACATAGAATGGGATGTTTAATTTCATATCACATATCGCAAGCCAAACATAAAGTTTTTTGGTTAGTCGGTTCTTTTTCCTTTATCCTACACTTCAAAATTTTGCAGCAGTCATCCCAATGAAGTATGGGTGAAAGGTTCTTTTTTTATGGTGCCACATGAAGAGTATAAAATTTATATCTCTCCTTTTTATGATGAAATTATTATAGATCCATCTTATTTACATTTTCATCAGCATCCCTTGTCACATTATTATGATACACATCCACATGGATGCACCTATGGTTTTCCCTTGAGTCACTTGGAGACTCGTGATTTTCCTTGCTCCTTGCCTAGTCCATTTAATGTTGGGGGAACTTCATCCCACACTTAGGTGAAGATATATATGATCAAAGGAAATTATTGTTGGCACCAACATACTTTGTTATTCCATGATGATATACATATTCATGAATGTATTGATGAGACTTCTTTGAGCCACTTGAAGTATCCATGTTTTATTTGCTCCTTATTTGGTTCAGATTTTGGTGGAGGTTATTCATTCACTTCTTGGATGAAAGAAAACATGGATTATTATATTGATTCTCATTATATATATTTTGGGAGAAGCATTATGAGACATGGGATCCTCACCTATGTCATTGGGGCAGATCTGATATAACACTTCATGCTTGTGTGTATGGGTTGCATGGTGATCTACTTACTTGGAGGTATAAGCACTTTCATGATTCTTTGATGAGGCACCTTCTAGATGTACATATTTATGATGTTGTTATGTAATTTCATGATCTATATTTTGTACTCATGATGTTTGGAAGGGTGCAATACCATCAATGGGGTCCTAGAATTTCTTGGTTTCATCTCACTTGGAGTAGAAGTTTGGCTGTTGGGTTGAGAAAGCAAACCCACTTTCAATTATTTGAGTTCATCTTTGCATAGAAGTGTTCCAGTTTCCTATGTGGGAGACATTTTGAGAGATGGATTAAATTTTCACATTCTTGGTTTTCATGGAATTTCATCATAGACATTTCACACCATGCATGTATCAGGATCATATGGGACCCTGGGATCATTTTTGGTCTCATTGGTTTCAATTGTGAGGGAAACAAGCAGCAATGGAGATTTATTCATCACTTGAGAATATGAATGTAATCAGAGTAGTGCAGCATACAAATCTGAAATTTCTTGAGGACAATAAATATTGGGTGGTGAGGACTGTAATGTCCCCATTTAAATAATTGCATAGCAGGACAATTCCATCACCCTACTAGTTCCCTAGGTTGGATGGATACATTTGGAATTTTAATAAGGTAGATAATAAATGATGTTGATACATTAAAATGGGATAAATATTTAATAATGTATCTTATTAAATAAATACAAGAGAAAATTGAAGTGTAAATGGAGCATGGAGACACATGGAGACTATGAGGCCCACACAAGCTAGAAATTTTGTGCCATGTGGCATCCTCCTCTTGCAATTTTGAATCCATGGAAAGTCTAAAGGTTATTATATTAGTTATAAGGCTAATACACTTGTCCATATGCATCATAGGTCGAATTTTGGAGGAAATGCAACTTACATGGGAAATTAAGAGTCATTTTGGAGCTAGTCAGACACCTGGACTAGATTCCCTAGCTCTATGACAAGAATGATGAAGATGCTATGACACCTATGACACAAATCAGATCTGAAGGCTTAAATATGACATGTCAGGTCAAAATATAGAATCCAATAGAGCTCTCATGTGATTTGAGGAATCTCAATGGGCTCCAACTCAAATTTGGGGAAGGTGGAAGGCTAGGAAAGGGAGGACACATGGAAAATCATGAGCACACACCCTAATTCGAATTGTATTGAGTTTTTGGATGGATTGGTAACCTTATAAGGATAAGTATGTTTATAAAATATAGGAAGCAACCAAGAGAATATATTTTGATCATTTGAGAAATTTTTGTTACGGAGAGAAATTCCTATGGCTTGGGATACCACAATAGACAAATTAACTCCAGAAATCAATCCTTCCCTATATGCAAGAAAAACCAAAAATCTAACACTAAAGGATCTCAATTTGTACCTTATTCCGGACGGTTGATGTAGATCCCCGTTGAGCTTTTCCACTCTCGCTTGTATTAGCAATTTGCTTCCTCAACATTCAGCAAACAAGACAAGCATGCTATATATAATTGTGTTAGACCTACTCTAGAATATATAATCAATAACATATAAGAATTTAAAAGCATCCATGGATCAAATAATCATTTAAATACACATTATTGGACAGGAAAAGATATTTCTATTGATATAAAACAGAGATTACAATAGTGACAACCTTTGTCGGCATGTCTGCGAATCGGAGAAACTGAGTCCCCCACTTGGGCCTCCACCACTTCAATCCTCCATCTCTCGATAGAAATCTCACAAGAAAAAGGCAAGATTGGGAAGAACACAAAGTGCTCCAAGAGACAAAGGGATGCAGACTCAAGTATAAGCTCCAGCAACAATGGACTATAGTTTTCTTGCTCTTCAATTCCTCTCCCTTCAATGTATCCAAAGGGTTCCTTATATAGCTCTTCAATGGGGTAATGGAAGGTCGAATTCGAGCGATGTCAAGGCATATGGAAGGCCAAGAGACAAGTGACTCAGATCCACATCAAGGAAAACTCCAAAACTATTTGTCCTTTTGCACACATCCCAATGTATGCGGGTTTAAGGGTCAAATCCGTGTATATACGCAAGAATGGGTTTAAAAGTCGTGTATATCAAATAAGACATGTTTTTAGGGAGGATATTGGAAACATCAAAGGTAAAAAAATGGTCCATGGGGTCTAAAGAGTCTGTAGAGAGACAGGGAAGGCCATAAGAGTGTTATTCACCATGTGTGGTAAAATCAGCTGTAACAGATGACCCCTAATGTGTGAGGTCAGAGGGGTCATACGATGGCCAAAATACATTATAAGTCCATCCCAGAAGTGGAGTGATGAAGAACCCAGTGGAAGACCCAGCCATCCAATCAGTACAATACAATGATCAAACTATGCACATAACTGCAAGTACATGTAGCAGTCCCGGATACATAAGAGTACAATGGCCATGAATAGGCATGATACAAAATATGACATGTGTGGTCATCACCATGTACAATATAGATAGCTCAGAATCTCCATGATGAAGATATAAACAGGATCATGATCTTCAGGTAGGATGAAGATATATAATGGATCAAGATCTCGAAAATGGCTGGAAATATCTGACATATACTGGAATCAAGTCACGAGAGATGAAATTTCATGAACACTAGCATGATCAAGTAGGTAGCATATATGAGATGCCACTAGTCTGGAAGGTCTTCTACACAAACCACTATGAGTACATGTCATACTATGTAAATAGAGGTGTCGAGGTCAAACATAGTAGTCCATCGTCTGATTACCGGTCATTGATGTATACCATTAACAGACGTGATATCACCCACCGATAATGAAAATGGGAATGAAGGTACTAGAGTGCAAACTAACAAGTGTGAATAAATTTGTTGAGGTCTAACACTTGAGAGAATCCATCGATCAGGGGACATTGATGTATTCCCAAAAAATTGTCGATGGCGAGAGAACCTGCCACTAATGACTGCAAGTCTCAAGGCACTCAAAAAAGACTCTAGCTTCCTATCCCAGAATCAATGATCTGAAGTCGATAAGATGAAATATGTTGGAAGGAGGGAATTAATGTATCCCCCATCATCCAACATGAGGTACTCAGCAAAGTTGTATAATATGGAAGGACTCGATCATAATGTGCATGAACCAATAACTATATCGGGAATGGCCGACAGGAAAATTCAAGATAAATGAGGAATGGCCGACTCAGGTTTCAACTTCCTTTGAACAAGAGCATAAAGGTGAATGGTGACTGAATGTAGGAAGCATAAAATTGATATACAAAACTGGGACATCTCTGCGACACAGGAGGCATCAACAGAGGCTCCATAGGGATTGGAAGCTTAACTAGTTGGTGGAGAAAAAAAATCAAAGAAATGAGTACAGCTCCTAAATTCAAACTATTAACCCAACCAATGGATGTGATATACAGTGCCTTGTTCAAAGGAGACACGACTCGACTGCTGCCAAAGATTGGCATCTTTTCTTGTCCGGCTTTTTGGTTTTTTTATATTTTTTTGGACTTTTTCAAATATTTTGAAAAGCTTGAAAAAGAATAAAAGTGCTTTATAGTTATAGACTAGGAGGAGATGAGTGTTAATGGGGAAAAAAACTAGTTCCATGTAGCGAAACATACCTATGCTCAATGCAAGGACACATGTGTAGGATAACGACACTCGGGGGAAGGTCCCCTCCCGGTAAAAATGGGGAATCAAGCTGCAAAAGATATATAAAATGGATCTGCATGGCTAGAAATGAGACAAGATTGGGCTATATAGCTGATAATCAAAGTCAGGGAAGACGGCATAAGGCTCAATAAGGCAATAAAAACACATGATAATGCAATTACAACTTGACATATACAAGGGAGTCCTGTGGAAATGGATAGCATAAAGGTCAAGAGGAGTATGAAGCTCTTGCTCAAAGTCATGCTGGGACTAAAAGGGACTCTCAGACCTAAGAGAGGACTCACTACATGGGTACCAAATGCAAAAGGGAGCTAACTAGGACACCCATGTATAGGAAAGCTCTACCATTCACATAGTACCACTTCTAACAACAACATGAAGGTTCCGTGATACCATGGAATGGGTTTGTACCTAATGTTAAAATGTAATGATCATAAGGCAATGCATAAGTGCATGTGGATGTGATATCTTAACCTGTATGCTAGTTCAGACAAAATACCTGTGATAGGCATGAATGGGTCAAAACCTCGAAGAGAGTGTATAAAAATTGGACCTTACATGACAACCATATTAGTCCAAAACAACCCAAAATAGCCAATAAAGGATCCAAACTATAGGTAATAGGGAGGAATGATCATGACAAAAAAAATTCAAAGGAAACAGTGCAGTGGACGATGGGCCATAAAAGGAATGTAAAGTGTAGACCCAACGTTCACGTATCCACTACCACCCTTGTGAAGGTGACCACTGGTGTAAAGTTCGAGCAAAGGGAATAAAAATCCACCACAAATGGAGTGGAGGGCAGAATGTGACCACTTCCAAATCTATGAGCATGGTAAGGGGTTGTGATGCCCCCAAGTCTGACACCAGGGTCCGTACTAGGACCAAGGACAAGTGATAGGATACCAAGCATGCCAAAAATAAAAGGACCTGAACTCAAGAGAGCATAAATATACTCAAGTAATCGTGATCCCAAAGGCCAACTAGTGCAGAAAGAGCAAAATCCTAAGAAAATTTATAGCCAAAATACAAGCAAACCAAGGGGAGGATATGTGAGCTCCCTAATGCAGCAGATATGTCTCGCCTAGGAGAGGCTTGAGACTCCCATACACAAAAAGTGGAGGTTTGTAACCAATTATTGTGGCCCTCAACTTCAACGCATATAGCGACTGTGTTGTTCGACCCCAACCTGGCCAGGACACCTGCAGAATAACCCCTGTGAAGTACCCCCTCAATAACCTAGGTAAGGCAACTAAGGTCACCTCAATACAATAAATTCTCAGGCGGACAGTCGCAGGCAAGATTGACTATATGGGCAGGGTAGCAAAGCCCGAAACTCTTGAAAGAGCCCCAAATATGAATACAATCCTGGAAATATCTCCGGTGCTACTCAGTTATGACTAGGGGTCATCCCAATCAGTAACCACTCACACTGCCTCGTGCTTAACTCCCTTGTAAGAGGAGGATCCTGAGAAACACTAATTATACCAAGGAATTTCACACTCTCACCTGGACAGACACATACATGTTTCATTTAGTGGTCTTGGAGAATTTACTCACAATAAACTATTCCAAGACCCTAAAACCTAATCTTGTTGATGCACCCTAGAAAAGAAAAGAGTGTAATTCATTTTAATTAAGTTTTGATTTTAATTGGTTGTAATTACTCAAAGGGAAATGGTCATGCAACTAATGAAGTTATGACTCAGCAGTGAATTAAATATGCACACCATAACAAACAATGCTAAGTGCAATCTTTGTCAAATGAAAAATAGGGTATGCCACTACATGAAATGCATAAATATATATTTCTTTCCGAATGCCAATGCAATCCTTCCTATATGAAAGCCTAAATAAAACTCTCATCCAAGCAATCCAATGCAAGTACCTCCTCAAATCCATATGCAAAAAATGCAACTACCTTGTATTTTTCAATATAAAAGAATGAAAAATGCAATAAAAGTCATCTAAAACTCTCAGTCTCTACAGCAAGTATAAAACACAAGCCCAGTAAGACACCGAGACAAAAAAGAGTAATGCACTAATGGAAAAACAAAAAGGATAAATGACTAAAACTACTTTCAAAGAAAAATCAATGAAAAAGCGGTCTCTGGTCACAAAAGAAGCATCCAACAGACAACATCAGACCCAAGGAAGAACCAACCACACTCACAACCCACCCAACAACTTCCCTCAACATCAAACTCACCAAAAGGGAGGATGTACGTGACTATTTAAAGAACAACTATGTATATACGCGACTTTTGGCCAAAAAGTTGCATGTATACGTCAATTTTGGCCAAAAACCTTTGTGTATACGTGACTTTTGGCCAAAAATCCATGCATGTACGTGACTTTTAGCCAAAAACATGCGTATACAGAGAAGACAGTGGTAAAAAGAAGTCCAAGGGTCAAACCAATAAAGGGGAGTGTCAATGGATGAACATACTATAAAATGCAACACAGAAACAAGGAGAAACAAAGAGAAAGTCAAGAATATCAAGCACATTGTGCCCCCAAACCCCAAAGAAAAATAAGGAACTTCCCCAACGGAGTCACCAATTCTGTTACGAAGAGAAATTCCTATGGCTTGGGGTACCACAATAGACATATTAACTCCAGAAATCAATCCTTCCCTATATGCAAGAGAAACCAAACATCTAAAACTAAAGGATCTTGATTTGTACCTTATTCTGGACAGTTGATGTAGATCCCCATTGAGCTTTTCCACTCTCGCTTGTATTAGCAATTTGCTTCCTCAACATTTAGCAAACAAGACAAGCATTTAAAAGCATCCATGGATCAAATACTCATTTAAATACACATTATTGGATAGGAAAAGATATTTTTATTGATATAAAAGAAATATTACAATAGTGACAACCTCTGTCGACACGTCTGTGAATCAGAGAAACTGAGTCCCCCACTTGGGCCTCCACCACTTCAATCCTCCATATCTCGATAGCAAGATCACAAGAAAAAGGAAATTTTGGGAAGAACACAAATTTCTCTAAGGGACAAATGGATGTAGACTCAAGTATAAGCTCCGGAAACAATGGACTATAGTTTTCTTGCTCTTCAATTCCTCTCCCTTCAATGTATCCAAAGGGTTCCTTATATAGCTCTTCAATGGGGTAATGGAAGGTCGAATTCGAGTGATATCAAGGCATATGGAAGGCCAAGAGACAAGTGACTTGGATCCACATCAAGGAAAACTCCAAAACTATTTGGCCTTTTGCACACATCCCTATGTACGCGGGTTTAAGGGTCAAATCCGTGTATATACGCGAGAATGGGTTTAAAAGTGGCGTATATCAAATAAGACATGTTTTTAGGGATGATCTTGGAAACATAAAAGGTACAAAAATGGTCCATGGGGTGTAATGATTCTGCATAGGGACAGGGAAGGCCATAAAAGTGTGATTCACCATGTGTGGTAAAATCAGCTATAACAATTGTCAAGTGTGAATTGTGAGAGCTAGTGGATGATCAGTTTTCTTGCCTTAGCCAATTTCGAGGGTGAAATATTCCCATCCAAGTTGGTTTTTGGAGAGGCCACTCAGGTATTTCATGGATCTTTAATTGAGTCTTATTTTTAGTTTTAATCTACATGGAAGCATGTGGATTCTTCTATTGCAGCACTTTCTCTCAACCATTTCCAGTTTTCTTTGCATATTCATGCTCATGGAGGGATTGTGCCTTGGGTGAGATCATGTACTCTTTGGGAGATCTCTTCTTGATATATTTTTATTTTAATCAGTTAAATATTCTATTTTATTCATTCTTAGAAAGTTTCAAGTCTAAATACCCAATATTTGTATGTCAAAATGACTTTTAATGAGCAAACAATGACCATTTCCACTCTATTTTGATATATGCTATGGTAATGCTTATTATTTGAAATGGAGGAATGTATCTCTGATAAATTTATGATGAATTGAATTTAATTAATTTTTATTTCAAGTCTCATGTTTAGTACTTAAGCATTGGAATCCATTTTACTCATTTTTATTGCATTGGGAGAAGATTTGGTGCATTTTCCCCGAGGGTCGAAATTGTGATTTGGGAGTTGTTTTGGAAAGAGTCATAATAGACTGTATAAATTGAAACATGATGCATATGAGACTTTAAAAATTTCCCTTACACATCCCCTACCTCTTTCCATAAATTCGAGTGACTTTGGGACCATTTGAGAAGCCATTTTCGGCAATTACCCAGGGGGAATTGGAGCCCCACTTTGCTAGTAAAGACTCCTACTATGAACAAAACATTAAAAAAATTTGAATAATTAATTGGTATTAATCTTTCACATTGATCTAGGAACAAATAATCAATCTCATCAAGAAATAATCAACAAATAACACATGAAATGGTGTAATCGGTCTACAGAATAGTAGCCGCTTTGTATATTCAATAAACAATGAAAAATTACAATAAAAATGTCAAGCAATAGCTTGAATCAATGAGTAATTCGAATACCTAAGGAGGTCATTCGAATTCAATGAGTGATTCTAGCTTAACTGACTATAAGTCATTGGTTCACACTCAGTTAACCACTTGACCAAAACCCTAATTGACTCACCAAACCCTAACTGAAGTCGGAGTGCAATAAATTATTGAATCCCAACTGAAAGAGATCAAACACATGTCATAGCAAGCCAACCATCAAGTGCTAGTGCTTCAATGACTTCAATGAACCCCGATGAGGTTAATTGAAGCTGAACTGATCATCAGAAGTTGGTGGAGGCGCCCTTGTTGACTCCAGATCATTAAATACTAATAAATAATATATTTAATGAGAGGAGGTGCCTTAACTTACTGGTTGAACTGATTATAACCACCAATTAGCAATTAGGTGCATTAATATCACTTAGATCACCCCTGGAGTTCTCCAGTTAGCCTCCTTGACTGTAGGTAGGCATGGGTGTGACTAGATGATGTCAATTAATGCTCCACTGATGTCAATTAATATCAATTATACTTAGGATAGTGGTTTAACTAGGCCAATTTGACCAAAAAGAGTGTGTATGGTCGTAAATGTCTCCAACACCCCCTTTAAGCTATACTCAGGAAGAGTTAGAAAACATAAATGCATAAAAATTCTAGGGCCCCAGCAACAAAGGCCATAGGTCACCCTGTACAATAAAGTAACTACTTAATATAACCAAGGAAATGGGGAAAACCTCATGGGAAAAATACCCCCCCTCAAACTAAGCAGTAAATCAAGAATTGGTTCTTCTATGCAGCAGTATCCTGAGACTGTGCATGTGAACCTATGAATCCAAAATAAATGATATGTCTAGAGGAATCTTCCACTTTGTAAGAAGAACAATGCACTCAACTGAATCAGAAATATAAACAGTTGCACGGTGAAAATTGGACCCATGTAGAGTAGCTGAAATCATCTGAAGAAAGAGAAAAGGTTCTTGAGGATTTGAACCATGTGTGGAACACTCAAGAAACTGATATGTTAGAGCCATGAACAGCAAACCATGAGTGGTAAAATCAGCCCCAATTTTTAGGAGCAAGTGTCCAAGCGGATGCAGAATGTCTTCCTCTTTACTAGTTCTGTGAGGAGATGAGCATGTGACCAAAGGTAGAGAAGCCCTGGGACTCTGGAGAGTGAATGCTTGAGCTCCATAATCTGATATATATTCATAAATATCTAATTATTCACAAAATAAAATATCATCAACCTCATAAGACGAAACTAACACCAAATCCCCAGCAGCAAAATTGAAGAAGAACTGCGATACTTGATTTTTCACATTGGAATTGGTGAGAGCAGCTACAAGCATGACTGAAAGCTCTTGGATTTTAAAATATGAAAAAAATAATATCAGATAAGAATGTAAATCAGATATAAATAAGTTCACAACAGATCCAAACTATGAAATCAAATCAAATCCCCAGCAGCAGTTTTGTAGGACACTTGCGATACTTGTTTCTTCACACTGTTGATGAGAACAGCTACAAGCAGTACTGAAGGTTTATGAACCTGAAATTTTGAACCAAGAAATATCATATCAGATCCAAATAAGATCATATCAGATCCAATAAGGTTCATATCAGATCCAAAATTATGGTCAACCGAGACGGTGGATGCACAGTTGTCTTTTTCTTCAAAATTCTGAATTTTGGTGCATGCAATCCTGCAGGATTTTGCTAGAAGATCTAGATCATGGGGAGCAAATGTGTCACTCTTATAATCTAATATTTCTTCCAAAATATCCAATTTTTTACATATTTTCACACTAGCAGCAACATTAGAGGAAGAAAAAACAAATTTCTCTTCACTTTCGGAAGCAATTACTGGTAAATTTTGCACATAATTCAAAGGAAAATCACCGATGAATGTTTGCATGGAAGTGCAGCAGTATTTTTCTTCAATATTATAGATTCAAATTTCTTCTTCTATTTCATAAATATGAGGATATGAGATATAAGAGATCTCATGAACTTCCGGAGCAACAGGAGAAGGAGTCACTGCATGGAAACTTTCTTCAATTCGAATTGAATGTGTAGAATATTATGCTTCATATTCATCTTGAACAACTTCATCAGAGAGAGTAGAGGATGAGACTTTTGAGTAAAGAACTCTTGTGGTGTTGGATGTGATCTCCAAAATTCTATTATGATCATCATTGTGTTTTCCAAAGGTTCTGTCCAATTTTGTCTAGAGATCCTTTGGGTATTCAGCAGAACCAATAAGGTAGCGCAAGATAGGAGAAAGGGCCAGACATATTGCTCCAAAATCTCTATCACCATCATTTATCCAATCATTATCATTCTCATAAGACTCTTTTCCAAGTCCAATAGACACCTCATAGAGACCTCATCTCTTCAGAGATGCAATCATCTTCAACTTCCATTCTGAATAGCTTGTGAATGGGGTGAGAAGAGGGATTGATGAGTCCATTCGAAGTTGTACCTGTTAAAACCTGAAAATCACAACAAAAGGGCAATGTAAGGTCAGACAACCTGCACATTTTAGGATTTCATCACACCCAGCATAGTCAATCAAGCAAGCTTGATCAACAATTTCTTTACTTGGGGTATTAAGTGGTAAGCCTTGGCTTCTGGTGCAGTGCTGGATTTTTGAGCTATTGCTCAAATTTCATGGAGAAATCTGTCAAAAAGCTTGTTTTTGAGAGATAGATCTTCATCCCGTCATGAGATATGATACCATATTAATCTTGCACATTGATCTAGGAACAAATAATCAATCTCATCAAGAAATAATCAACAAATAACTCATGAAATGGTGTAATCGGTCTACAGAATAGTAGTCGCTCTGTATATTCAATAAACAATGAATAATTACAATAAAAATGTCAAGAAATAGCTTGAATCACTGAGGAATTCAAATACCTAAGGAGGTCATTTGAATTCAATGAGTGAGTCTAGCTTAACTGACTGTAAGCCATTGGTTCACACTCAGTAAACCACTTGACCAAAACCCTAATTGACTCACCAAACCCTAACTAAAGTCGAAGTGCAATAAATGACTGAATCTCAACTGAAAGAGATCAAACAAATGTCATAGCAATCCAACCATCAAGTGCTAGTGCTTCAATGAACCCCGATGAGGTTAATTGAAGCTGAACTAATCATCAGAAGTTGGTGGAGGCACCCCTGTTGACTCCATATCATTAAATAATAATAAATAATCATTAAATAATATATTTAATGACAGGATGCACCTTAACTAACTGGTTGAACTGATTGTAACCACCAGTTAGCAATTAGGTGCATTAATATCACTCAGATCACCCCCGGAGTGATCCAGTTAGCCTCCTTGACTGTAGGAGAAGGCTAAGTTATCCTCATTGACTATCGGTAGGCGTGGGTGTGATTGGATGATTTCAATTAATGCTCCACTGATGTCAATTAATGTCAATTATACTTAGGATAGTGGTTTAACTAGGCCAATTTGACCAAAAAGAGTGTGTATGGTGGTAAATGTCTCCAACAATTGGGGGGTCATAAAACATCCATGAACATCATGTTAAAGTTATAATATCATTCATGTACCTTTTGAGAAAATTTGGGAGCATTTGGGTCAATTTGGAGGTCTAGACATCAAAACTAGTTAAGGTCGAAATTGGGGAAAAACTGAAAAACTTGGTCATTTAATAAAATTTCAAAAAGGGACATTACATAAAATGTGATTCATCCTATACAGAAACATCATAGATTTTTTCTCCAATTCCTTGTATGTTACGGCTAATGCAGCCACTAGTGCTCTTAAGTAAGTACCATTTTCATCCCATATTTACTCTATATGGTTGTCTATATAAATAAAAATAAATATCCACATGTCCTCTCTATCTCAAATAGATTCCATTCCACCCACCTGTACCCCCTCTCCTAAGCATACCTCCAACTCCTTAGTCAAACAGGATCAAGCAAGCTCAGACAGGTCACGGTTCAGTTCAAGGTCGAGATAATATCCAGAAGTGTGCATGATCCTCCAAAACCAGTCGAGAATGAGGGGATGATTTTTTTTCCATTTCCCTTGGGATGTAACCCTCACTTCCTCATAGAAAAAAATTAGATAAATGGGGTGTTTTGGGTGATAATTTTTTAGCATCCCTCAAATTTAAATTTGGATGTTGAACAAGAACTTGAAGATCCTATTCAAACTTCTTATAACAATGGAGCACTTGTGAGTTGAAATAAAGTCACTCAGTTCTATTGTTCATAATTTTCTTGTAGCTCCTTTAACATGGTGTTTATCTGAGGTTGACTATAATTTTGGTGATTTTTTTTCTTCTACAACCAACCATTAAAATGGTGTCTTCCTTCCTCCACTATGGCAGCAAACAACACTTATATTTGGGCCTTATCTCATGTCTGATGCAACTCTGGTATATACATTATTGTTACTGAACAAATATTCACTTCGGCAAACAATTAATTCGATAATTGGAACAAGGTACAATATTTCTTCATATCTTTCTAATAAAATTGTTGCTCCAAATCCTATAGACCCTATGTTGATCAATCAATTCTAAGGATCCCTCATATTATATGCCAAGAATGATGAGAACTAAATATTCTAACTAGTTGTTGTCTTTAAAACATCTAGAAGAAACCCTTATCTACATCATTTGAAAACCCTAGACATTCCAATCGCTCATATGGTCTAGACTGCAACTAATACCAATGATAAATAGCTCACCTCATGCTCATAGATAACCTAGCCATTGGACGAGGATTGTAGCTAGTTTCTTTTCTTTCAAGTACATTATAGTGATATTAATCTCATTTGTGCGACATCAAATTCTACTTGATTGATTTTATTCAAGAGCTCTGCCAAATGATATAAGATTCGGTTACACCTCAATGCTAGCCAATGTACAGTCATCCATTTCTAAAACCAAAATCAAACAGACGAATTAGCTCCGCGTCGTCAATCAAGAAATAAATACTGCAATATTGTTAAGCAATTTTATGCTAACTACTAGGTAGGGGGTATTCTTTATTGGGGGCTCATTCCTAGTGTGGGCCCACCCATCCCATTGATTGGTTGATGCTACTATAGAAATCTTTTCAATTGGTCTTCCATCCACTATATTTAATACAGTTGATTTGTTTTACCGTGGAATATATATATAGCCCCACAATTAGAATAAAAAAACGACGTATGCATGAGTTCAAACCTAATTTAGATATCACTAGTTTATAGGGCTCATGCTAACCCATTAGAAGCAAAAGGAATTGGTATTAAATGGTCGGTTGTGTTGAATGAAATCCTCAAATGGATTTTTCAATGCGAGAGATGTCTCATTACCCAGTCATAACAACAATTTATAAAACTTAATCCACCTAGGAAAATAAGTTGTAAATATACCAATACTTCCCGCCCAACTTAGATATATAAATATTTATATATAATAAGTTGACTCCAACTTGTTGATTTCGAAGGGGAAATTGGGGCACTTAGCTCCAATAATAAATCTCCCACTTGATAGGAAATTCACCAATTTCCTTGTTATCACTAGAGTTTGCACCTAGACTACTAAGGTTCAAAGTCTAAATAATATTAAATTTTCCAGATGGATGACTAGGTTTATTAGCTTACAAATATATATAAGTGAAACGAAGATCAGGATAAGATAACTAAAATGACTAAACAATATATGTAAATGAATCATAATCAAAGATAAAAAGACTTGAATATGAAGTTATATAAAGAGTGAGATAGTTTAGTTCAGATATATGATAAACATTTCAAATCATTCATTAGAATTCCAGGATAGATAACTATTATCAAGGAACATAATCATGAATAAGTGGTTTAAACTAAACATAAGCATTTATCATGATAAATATTAAAACAAACATTGGCTCGTCTTGAATATAATCATTCCATAATAATCTTTATAAAACTGAAAATGAAATACATGCCTGAAAGTATGATAGCAGTCTTATCTCCAACATCATTCCCTATTACCTCCTATTCTTCACCATTACATATATATATACAAAAATTTAAAAACTAAAACAGTTTGAGATCCAAATTTTATGGATCTAAATGTCCAAAAAAAAACTCATATCTTATTTAGATCGAATGACCCAACATAACTTGGCACCTAGTACTAACAATTGTCTAATATTAATGACATAACAACTCTGTCATCAAAAATATCTAGAAGTTATGACATGTATCTTTAGCAGGGATGATTTTAAGGAACCATACTTATTTGAAAGTGTATAAATGTTGGTGAATCTTACCAATTCTTAAAACACCAACTATAAAATGTTTGGCAATATTTTTCAAAAAATATTTTAATTTCCAAGGATTTTATATCGTTTATATAATAAATTGGAAATTTTTAGGTTGAAAAAAGTTTACCCCATCAAAATTGGGCGCAACAGGGCTTCAAAAATTGCAAAATGGCGAATCTTTTTTTGGAGAAAACCCCCTAAAAATAGCCCATGGGATAAATTTTTCCCCTAAAATTATCCCTGAGATTCTTGAGTTGGATCTATCCATGATCAGTTACAGCTTCCTAGATACTTCAACTAGTATCGTCAAACCATCCAATGCTTGTGACCTTTTTTGTAGCCGAGAATGTTCTGCTTCCATGGATCAAATTTGGTCTTGAATTTCTTTATTTTTTCCAATGATTTCCTCGTTCTACTTCTATGTATCCATATTTCTCTGTAGTGCTTATTTAGATATTGTGATGAGCTCTTGATAGTTGGCATCAATCTCTTTGAGATCCTCCCTTAACCTTCTATTAGCAATCATTAACTTCTCACTTGAATCATTTAGATATATGTTTTTTTCTTTAAAGTATTGCAAATATTTTTTCAATACCTCAACTTCTGATAATGATTTCATCATCTTCTGATGTGTACAATCTTCTTTAATCTCTAAAGACCTCGAACATGTACCAACTTCAAATTCAACCACTTTTTGTTTACCTTTGCAAGCATCTTTAATCAAATCGGGTGTATGCATTAATTCTTCTTGAATTTTTCCCATGGTTTGATATGTTGTGTGATATATTTTGTTTGCATCATGTATATCATCATCACTGGAAGAATCCTCTATGACAGTCGCAACATATTTTTGAAAGTTAGGGTTTAAAATGGCCTTCAAGTTCATCCTTAACTTGTTCTTTGATCTGGTTTTTGGCCTCCAATTGTTTTCAAGACTATTTGTAGCAGGGGTTTCATCATTTTTTGAATTTGATGAAAACCCTTGGACCATAGCAGTTTCCCCAATATCCCTAAGAGTATCAATAACAGTGACATCTTCTTTTTGAAATTCAATAATCGTTTTCCTATGTACCTTTGTTCTAGAAATATCTGGCATGGACATGTTTACAGCATAAAATACCTTTCACGCTTGTTCATTTCCACCTTCACCTACCTTTCTCTTATTTCCTCTGTATTTTTTTCGTATTTCTTTTTCATAATCGTGTATTTGTGCTTCAGGCTCAAAAACGGACCAAAATGTAAAATGTTGCCAAGATCTATCATTTTTTTCCAAATCAGTGGTTATGAGAAGTTTAATTAGGCCGTGATGAAATATTGAATGACTGGTGTGATCAGGGTGATTCCTTACCTGTGTAACCACCTTCTCTACACTTTTAAATAGGTAATAGGGAAAATTTAATATGGATTCACCATTTAAATGTAGTAAAAACCTTAAATGATACCTAAACACAGTTGTGAACCGGCCTTCACAGGTTATATAACACTTAATAATGTTAAGAATGTCTCTTTATTTAGGCTCAACATTGTTTAAATGAATCCCTTTACCCCAATATAGCTTCTCAAAACCAAGCAATAAAAACCTGCTTAAGTCAACCTCGAATAGATGCTTCTTAAACCACCTTTCTCCTTCGAGAGCTATTCATGTTTCGTCTGCAACTATGGCCTCGTATACCTTAAACTTTAGGGTTTGCAAATTAACCACATAATCTTTGTAATTATTTACAAAGGAATTTTTTACCTCTAGGTTATGACCTCTTAGTTTTTCACATAAATAAAACCATCATGCGTTCTTCATTATCTCTGCACACCTAGGGATTTCTTTGGCCCATTTAACATTGTCTGGTTCTAACCTACAATTTTTCCACTAAAATTTTTCATCACCGCCATCGTGATTCTGCTAGATCATATCTTTGAAACTGGTGAATGTATTTCTTGTTCAAAACATGTTTAATCAAATAATATATGCACAAAATATCAATTAGCAGGAATGTTGGAATATGAATCTTGATTCATGCATTTGATAATATCAACAACTGCATGTACCATCAATTCCATGATAAATAAAAACTCCTCCCTCCAACACACATCTGGGCTTATGTTAGTACCATAATGAAGAGGAACTCCTCTCTCAAACACGCGTCCAACATATGACATATTTCCTAAAGCACTTCCAAGTGTAAACAATCCAGCAGCGCCAGCCTGTCACTCATTATGAAATGCGCTATCAAAATATACTATAACCATTAATGTAATATAACCATCAAACTATACCTTATTCATTGAAATTGGACACCATAATCCTTCATAAGTTACACATTATCAAGCTATGCATCATTAAATATTGGAACTTGAAAATATTAATGAAAATGAGCCATGTTTATTCTAATTATCATAACAAATAAATAAATGATAAGGTAAAACTTTTAGGAACCTAAAAACTAATTTAAGGGATCGTAATGTATTTCAAGAAGAAAATAACTTCTAGGAAATATTCTAGGGTAGAACTAGGATACAAATCTAGAGATAGCATTCCCCAACATAAATATCTCCAACACACTTTATAATGATGGGTCGACGCTTTAATTCATTATTTATATTTATCCTCACATCAACAACAAATATAATCAACATGACTCATCTTGCTCATTGGTCCTGGTCAAATTAAATAGGCATATAATGGGATAGAAAAGAACTACTATAGAGTGTTTATCTTGATAGTAGGTAGAGGTAGTGACCGATTACTATAGAGTAGAGTGTGCACCGGGGTACTGAACGATAACTAAGAATATTTCCTCGATGTATTCCCAAATATTCTTAAGCGGGCGTTCGTTTTACCTCAACCTACACAAAAAAACAAACTATTGAAAACACAGCTGACATACAATACATATTCGAAAAAAACAGAGAGATTTTATTTTACTTTACCAATAGTAGTTGGGTGACATACCCCACCACGAATTTTCCAGGGTCTTATGACTTTTCAAGGCTCTCACCGTAGGCCACTATTGATGGTGCATATGTAAGTAAGTTGGGCTCAATTAGGGCCTAGTTTCGGGCTACCGGGGTTTGGATAGTGCTTGTATTGCTGTCTATATCCACAATTATTGCCTTGGTTGAAGCTATAAGTGAATAAGTAAGGTGTTTCTATTTCTAGGTGGGTGGGTAAGTTGGGTATTTATCAGGTCCTAAAATTAAAGGCTCTAAGGACTCTTCTCTTTCTAGGACTGTTTTTAGAATTCCAAACTAGTATCTGGTCGGTACAATAATAATAATGGTACACAATGGAGCACTGACCAGGCATATTTTGGGGTGAGAATCCTAGGAATAATAAGGTGAAAGTAAGGTGGAGCCATCGCCTAGAATAATAAAACTAAGGATGTGCATCGGATGAAATCCTTCTATTGTTAATGTAATAACTATAATTCAATTTATGTGGTTATTATCTCAAGAAGGATGCCCCGTACATTTCCCCTTCCATCCTTTTTTGGCTTTCACTCAATTTGATGTGAGTATGTATTGTATTTCAATCGATGTCAGCAGATATGGTGTGCATCATTATGGGGATGGATCCCATCAACCAATATTTCTTTGTGTGTAAGAACTATTATTTGATTTAAGCTATAAAGGCTCGATCTAAACCGGTCAGCTTTGCTCCTCGCCTAACTTTTGGGTTATTATTTATAGATGTTATATTTGGATATTTCTTAGGAATCAAATTTTGATTATGCCATATATTCTCTATGAGCCTTCCTTTTGGTATGATTTAGAACCTACACTCCTTACCCTCTTTAGACTACGATTAAGATTGTTCAGTGCTTCTTGAATAAAAACACTTCAGCCACCACTCTGTACCCTATTGCTTTGAGGGAGGAATTTTGAGGCCTACTGGATTGATTTAAATTTAGATTTATCATGTTGTGTGGGTTAGAATCATCAAAACCACCATATGGATCAGTGGGTGGGATGTGTGAGTTGCACATATCTTTTGTAGTATTCCTTTAAATAAGATCGTGGAACTGCTAGAACTGATGACACAAAAATATTGATGCATTTTTTTTCCTATAAGTCAGGAACAGTCGAGTAGCAGTAAACTATGGTGTACCCCCTTCTTTTACTCTTTCACCTGCTAATTAGACATGGAAACTTATAAGTGTTGGATTCACGTAGTGTTTTATGATCTACAAAACTTACCTTGGAAACAAACCCACCTCACATATATACTTATTTATTGGCTCTAAACCATTAGGTCTTTGGAGGCAGTGTTCCCCAAATCATTACCTTTTATCTACACTAACTAGTACATCTTGAGCCCCAGACCATTAAGAAGTATTTAGTGAGTCGGGTAGCCCTTAGAATCTATGAATGGAATGAGCTTTGGGATTAGCATTATGAAGATGAGTTAATTCATTGTTATACCCAAATCCTGTCACCAACATGTGATGAGATCCTTAACCCCTATGTTTTCCCTTAATCCCAAATTTGGAGTGTAAACTTGCTCTGGATATCAATTCTACTTGAAAAAACCTAGCACCGTGCTTACCCTCTGGCTGATGTGTGGTACCTTGTTCAACACCACCTGTGTCTTGTTATAGAGAAGCAGTGCCACCACGAAAGTGATTTGTCTTTGAAGCGGTTCTCACCTAAACCGCTCTGTCATATGGGAACAAAAGAGGTACCCTTGGTAAAATGGGAAAAAGAGAAGTTTCTCGAGGCTTCTAGATCATGAGCCTCTTCTCCTCCCTCATCCCTATCAATATGGGTTAGTTGAGCTAGAGATCCGTCTTGGTAGGATCTTAGAGCCACCTCACCCACAATTATCTCAACTATCCCTATCCATTTGATCCCTATAAATACAATCTCATATCCATAGTTGAGGAGGAGAACTTAATGGTATGGTTATGTTGTTGAATTGACTACCTAGTCCAGTCCATTGGAGAGCACAAGAGAGCAAGTTGGAGCTTTTGGGGATGAGGTGTTTGTCTTGTGGAGGACTTTTTCAACACTAAGGCAATGGTTTTAAGCTTCTTCATTCATTCTTAATGCAAAGCTGATTTCCATCCCACATATTTGTTATTTTGATTTCGCATGTATATGTTACTGGATTCCTTAGTCACTAGTATGGATGTGTAGATGATTTTCTGGTAGCTTTGATGTTCTTGTTTGTTTGACATGTTTGCAGGTACATGGGTTTGTGATCAAAGCAGTATTCTAGGTGTTTACAACATTCAGGGGAGGTCTTCATCCTTTGTTGTTCACTCATTTGTTCTGGATCTGAACCATTCAGACCAAAGGAACAACTTCTGTCCGCAGAAGGTGCAATATTCCTGATTACAAATCTGGTGACTCCACTAGGGAATAGAGCAAATTTTAGTTGATCTGATATTCCTCAGTCCTTGAACACTTGTATGAATCCAGGCTCCAGTTTCTAACTCTCTTCAGTCAGATCTGCCATCTGACTTAGTGAATTTTGGTTTGAAACTTTCAGATCTGAGATATTTTAACCTTATATGCTCCTTTTTACTGTCAATTCATCAATCTTTACCTTGATTTGATCAATTTTTAACTTGAATTCTTGTTCTCCTTGTGTTTTGGAAACAATCAGGGAACCGTACATGTGTTGTTGGCAAGAAGTGGTGCCATCGCCTGAACTCTGTTAGCCATATGCGATGCCACCACCTGAACCTCGTTAGCCGGAAGCGATGCTCGTCTAGAACCACTCTGTCCAGACCCCTCCAGCGCGGTGCCAGGTAGGCCTTGTTCCAGAACTTTTTTTCGTCATTTTTTGCAAAAGGTTGGATTTTGTTTGTTTTCAACCCTACACTGCCAGGCTTGTGTGTTTGAATCTGAATGCTCATGGTTCAAAATTCTATGGTAAAAATTGCTTGGATTGAAAGAATTCAAAAGCTAGATTAGGCTTGTTGATTGTTTGTGTGCTTTCATGCTTGTTGGTTGTGATTTTGAAAGGAATTTTTGAAATATCAGGTTTCAGTTAGATCTCTTTTCATTTCATTTATAAAGACTAAAAGAAAAACCATTTTCTTATCATCTTAATTTCATTTTGTCCATAGAAGACTTCTTTTTTCTTTTAAAAAGAAATTTTTTTTTTATTGAGATTAGGTCATTATCATTACTGAGCATAGGGCACTGGATCTCTAATTAGCCTCACAAGCTTTCAGGTTCTCTTTGTTCTTTTGTCTCTCTTGCATTAGTAATATCTCATCAAAATAAAAAATAGTGTAGTTTTAAGTTATATCTATCTATGTTTAAAAGAATAATCGAAAAAATAGAGTGCATATGCATGTAGAGTGCTTGTTGTTTTCTTTTAGGAAAAGAGACTCTTACCCATCTGATTGCTTTCAAAAATAAAAATGAGTTTGGAATGTGTTGCTTGTCTTTGGATTTGATTTGTTCAAAGCAGTTGTTTGGGAATTTTTGGTTTTCAAAATGAAAAGAAAATACTCTCTTTCCCTCCCGTAAGTAGGCATACCACGAATGGTAAAGTGAAATATTTGCATCTACATATCTACATGGTTTTACTTTTCTGTCAAAATTCCATGCATTCACCTAACCGTCCACTTTAAAATTAACGGTAGTTATAGGCTTAAAATTTACATAGCAATTTGAGTGATAGGCTAGAGGCGTGTTTGGGCGTCGTTAAGTGTAGGAGCTATCGTTACATGTCTACATTACATCCCGGGACTCGTTCGGTTCTTCCACGTACCATCGATACATCGAACGGCCTTACACGTACCCTTGAATTATATAGAAAGGAACTTCATGTACTCAATTGTATATAGGAAGGCCCCTTGTGAATGGTTATGCATTAGACAGCACTACTACTGATTTGAGCTCCCACGTACCTTGTGTATATTGGGAGACCCCACTATGATACCTTATCTATCTGAGAAAATCCCTTTGGCCATCTTGCTTGGACCCATACATCGAAAACAGCATTCGAGGAGATTACTACGCACGTACCCTTGAGGTATATCACGAGTGGCACCTTCTTGACAATCCTGGTGAGAGACCTGACTATTTGAACTCCTCCTATCATTTAAGTTTGCTTGTTTGGCCTATAGCTTGAGTAGGGAAATTTTTGGTGTGTTTTCTAGTTTTGAGACCCTAGCTTAGATAGGAACTGTACAAACTGGATGAATTAAGACAAAACAGAAGAGTACGGGGCTTGCCACCTGATTTTTTTCTTGTTTCAGGAGAAAATCGTATGGAAACTATAGACCAAGGAGCTGCTACCAACTCCCAAGTGGGCGAAAATGTGGTTGCAGAAAGCGGAGATCCATATCCTTTGCATGGTCCTCCCTTGGTTAAACAACCTTCTAGGGGAAATATCTAGTTCCATTCTCCCACGGAAGCTCATGTTGATGATACTACCCGTCTAGATTATGGTCCCAATGCTCCATTTTGGGATACCTCTATGGGACAAGCCATTGCTTCGTTTGGCACCCATCCAACGTCTTCTGAAGATATTTCACCAAATGAAGAAGAACGTAGACAATACCAGGAAGCTATTCTCCGTGCAAGAAAAGTAGACAAGAAAATAGATAGCATATTGGGTACACCACCACCTCGTTTAGAAATTTTTCCTCGTAATCCAGACCCTAGGCCTGTGGGATATCTCTCACTTGCTGATTCTATGAAACCCATTAAACCTATTCTAGATCGCAATGTGACTCCACATAATCCAGCTCAAACTACCAACCCCACCACCTCCCATATTATGTCTATTCTAAATCCTCCAGGTTCTTCCACACCTGGGGAACAACATTCAATTCATATTTCATCAATACCTTCTAATGCCAGGGGGAAACCCTTGGCACGGCCTATGTTACCTATCACTGGAATTGTAGCTAGTCACAGACAGACCTATAGTATAGAGAAATCTACATTCTATGTCCCTCCTACCCATACGAATGTGGTTAACCCCCCATCCAATTCAAGTCAGCCCTTGGGGGCACAACATGTAACCAATCAAACCTCTTGGGGGTATGGTTACACAAACAATCAAGTACCTATAGGAAATATTAATTACCAACCTAACCCTACAGGAATGCCTTATGCTAGAATTCCCTATCCTAGTAATACTTTCACGCCATGGGAGCAACCTAACTGGTCCTACATGCCAGCTATGGGAGGGATACCTATACATACTTCGGGGGGTTCCGAAGGACCACCTTATGGAGGTCCTCCCCCTGGGGGACCTAATGGTCCTGGAGGTCCTGGTGGCTTTCCTCCTTAATATCCTAATGGTCCTGGTGGTCCTCGGGGGCCTAGTGGCTTCCCTCCTAATGGTCCCAGAGGGTCTGGTGGCCCTCCTCCTAGTGGTTCTAGAGGCTCTAAAGGTTTACCTCCCAGGGGTCCCAGAGAGTCAAGTGGTCCTCCTGTTGGTGGTGCAAGTGGTCCTGGTGGTCCCAATTGTCCTGGTGGTCCCAGAGGCCCTGGTGGTCCTCATCCTGGAGGCTTTGGTGGTCCTAACGGTCCTGATCCCAAAAATCAACCCCCCACAGGTGGATCTTCTGGCATTTATTCATCAAAACAACCTGTCTATCAGTCTACTTACAGTCCTACTGGTACTTATATTCCATATCAATACTACCAGTACGTGCAACCTAATCGTCAATTACCTTTCCTAGAAACTTTAGACTTTCCTGATTTTTCCAAGTTGATTAATGATCCCATTCAACATAACCCCTTGTGGCCTCCCATTCTGGTAAAGTTACCATCGGACATTCCAAAGTTCGATGGGAAGCAGGGAGATGATCCAAAAAACCATGTTATGACATTCCATTTTTGGTGTTCTTCGAACTCGCTTATGGATGATTCAATTCGTTTAAGACTCTTCTAGCGAACTTTAACTCGTACCACCATGAAATGGTACATTGAACTTCCACAACATCCATTTGTGGATTTTGGTTCTTTGGAAACTATCTTTATTACACACTTTCAGCTTCCTATCCGTTATGAAACGGGTACAGATCTCTTAAATTCTCTGTGGAAGAACACCTCCACACACATATATGATCATATCCATGAGTGGAGAAGGCAGAGAAGACTTATTAAGGCTCCTATCCTAGATCAATTATTAGCTGATTGGTTTACTAAATCTGTGTTGCCTCCAATTGCCCAAGATGTGGCTATGGGCGGTGCTGTTACCGAAGAGAAAGCCATTAGTCAAGCGCAATATATGGACTTGGTATATTCCCAGTCTGGAACGTTGTATGACTTGATCCCTCAAGCTCATTTCCCAAGCACTGATCCTGCTAAGCCACCAGCAGAAACCCCTATTGATAGGATTGTTGGTTCAATATAGTCCCTGTCGACAGCAAAAACTGCCAAGCAACCCCAAACTTCCACCCCTACTCCTTTAACTCCCAAGGTTTCCGCCGAGGTCAATTCCATTCAAAGTACTCAAACACCTGACAACAATAAAAAGAAAGGTAAATCTAAAAACAAAAAACCTGGAAACCAACAGGAGAATCCAAAACCAACCATCAACGAGAATGATAAAGGGAAAAGAAAATATAAATATACATGTCTTCTATGTGAAGGTGGCCACTTCATGAAAGAGTGTCCTTGTCATGAAGAAATCACTCACTTTTTGAAAACTAATCTCACTCCTGGAGTTCTCACGGATCCTTTTCTCTCTCAACAACAGCTGATAGACCACATGTCTAACTAGGGAAACTCTAGTTCTTCAGAGGAAATTCGTATGATGTCCTCAGACACTATTAGTTTGAAAAATTGAAGTCAAAGTTATGACAAACCCATAGACAAGAAAGAAAACAATTCTTCTTCAGGAAAAGCTACGTCTACTGGTTCTCCCGAGTCCTCATCTACTGTTCCCCTAACCATCGAGAAACCTAATCTCGACATGGTTTTGCTTCCACCAAAGAGACTCTTAGGAAGGTTGTTTTTAATCCTAATGCCCGAGCTACCCAATTTTATAATGTAGTTGAAAATCTTGCTCAGGAACCATGAGCAATGTCTACCTTGGAAGTACTCCAAAGTTATCCTACACAATGCAAAAATTTGTTAACTGTGTTAGGAGCTTTAGACCTGGACAACACTAATTTGATTCATTTCAATGTCGATAACTATAATTCTAGACTACCTCACAAACTCGCTTTCCAAATCATAATGAAAGTAGTTAGAAAGAAAGTCTTTAGAACAGTCTTAGATGAAGGAGCTTCAACTTCGGTTTTGTCCCTGTCTTATTGGAAAGCTATTGGTTCTCCCGAGCAAGTAACATCACCAACAACTCTAAAAGCCTTTGATGGACAAGTTTTCCAGCCCCATGGTCTCATACCATCCCTTTCAGTCGAGCTTGGGGGGGAATTTGTTTCTATTCAAGTGGAAGTAGTAGATGCCCCGTTAGACTACAACCTCCTTTTAGGAAGAAATTGGTTTTACGCCATGACTGCTGTCAATTCGACGGTATTTCGAACTGTTCAATTTTTTCATCTATAGGGAGGATTGTCACCAGCACAATTTATGTACCTCGAATGTTACTACCTCCATGGCTAATAACATCCCTATGTTAGGCCAGTCCCGTCCTCCTTACCAGTTGATTGGGGTAGGCATGCTGAAGGATTCGTCCCTTGTGGGGATTTTTCTGTCAACTCCTCCTAACACAGACATGGAAACAGTAAATATGATTTCATTGTTTGATTATGATCCAAAGGAAAAACAAAATTTTGAGTCCACCTCGTTGAGTCCGCATGAATAAATGTACAACGTTATCCAAACCCTTTTTGATGACCACACTGATGACCTTCACCTGGTGGATTTGGACCCTTACCACCTGCCCTACTGGTTAGAACCCTCTCTTCCTATTCTTTATTATCTCTCCCAGACTTCTCCTTTCAATGAGTCCATTCTGGAGATCATGAGTATGAATGAGCCTATATGGGAGGATCATCATCATAGATCCTCATTCCTCCCCAACACCAGTTCAGTAGACCATGATTGTGCATACCTTTTTTCCACTGATATTGTCAACACACCTCAAAATCCTATATTGTTGCAGAACACATATTCTGAAGGAAACCTATGCAACATCACTCAAACAAATCCAATTGACATATCAACCAAGCTTGGCATCCTTGATCATGTTCATGTTGGGCAGAACTACTCCGCATAAGAATCTGAAGCATATAAAGCACTTTTCAAAGAATTCTGAGATGTTTTTGCCTGGTCTTACGAATAAATGTTTGGGATAGACCCATCCATTGTGGTCCATGAAATAAGAACCTATCGCAATGCAAAACCTGTTAGGCAAAAACTGATACAAGTCCATCCATGGCAAGCCGCAGGTATCAAAGATGAAATAGAAAAACTTCTAAAAGCAGGGTTTATTTATCCCATACCCTTGATGGAATGGGTATTGAACATTGTCCTTGTTAATTAAAATCAGGGCACCATTATATTCTGCATCGATTTCAGAGATTTGAACAAATCTTCTCCCAAAGGCAACTTTCCCACTCCGCATATCGACCAGATTATCGACAACTGTGCCGGAAGTGTCATCTTCTCATTTATGGATGGATTTTTGGGTTATAATTAGATTGATATTTTACCCACTGATCAGCACAAGACAGCATTCATTTTCCCATGGGGAACCTTTGCATATAGGAAGTTACCATTTGGCCTGAAAAACACTGGAGCCACTTTCCAACGTGCTATGTCCTATGCATTTCACAATATAAAACATACTATAGAACCGTACCTTGATGACCTCCCATCTCATTCACAGTGACAAGAGGACCACCATGGTCATCTTAGAGACATTTTCCAGAGATGTCGTCATTATAACATATGGCTCAATCCTCATAAATGTGTTTTTTGCGTCGAGACGGGATGCCTGTTAGGTTTTTTGGTTTCTAAGGATAAAATACGGATAGATCCATTGAAAATTTCCGCTATTCTAGATCTACCAGCCCCAACCAACCTTCTAGAACTCCAAATTTTTCAAGGGAAGGCAAAATTCCTCCGTCGTTTCGTGTGCAATTTTGCAGAGAAAACACATTGTTATATGCATCTCCTTAAGAAGGACACTCCGCTATTTTGGGATGACCAATCCCAACGAGCCTTTGATAATCTCAAACACACTCTGACTCATTCACCTGTGATACACCCCCTAGATTATTCAAAGGATTTTCTCTTATACATTGTTGCCTCCACTACTACCATCGCTATGGTTTTGTTGCAGGAGAATCCCGACAGTCAGGAGCACGTGATATACTATGCTATTAAGAATCTCATGGATTCCAAAACTCGATACTCATGCATGGAGAAATTAGCATTGGCCGCGGTCATTGTTGTTCAGAAATTTCATCACTACATTCTGCTCTGCACAACCATTGTATTAGCAGACCAGAACCCTATGTATTACATCCTCACTCGTCAGGTGCTCAGGGGCAAGTATTCCCGATGGATAGTTATCCTACAAGAGTTTGATCTGGATTTTTCCAAAGCTACATCAAAGAAATCCTTGGTCTTTGCTAAGCTCATGTGTGATCTTCCCTGTGCTTCGATGGAATCTGCTCCCAGTGATTCATTTCCGGATGAATTCTTGTTCCTGATAAGCATTACTGACCCATGGTATGGATATTTGCTCATTTATATCTAGACACAAAGATTTCAGCCCACTCTATCCCGTGATGATCGCCGCCGTATCCGTCACCACACAAAATACTACCTCATCTTAAATGACACTTTGTATAGATGTGGTATGAATTTCGTTCTCCAGCGATGCCTTACCCAAGAGGAAGCTGAACAAGTTTTGAATGATTTCCACTCTGGAACATGTGGTGGTCATTTATCTAGGATGGATACAACCCAGAAAATCCTTCACGCTGGCTATTTCTGGCCTTCAGTCTTTAAATATTGTGATAAGGCTATTAAGAAATGCCCACCCTATCAACATTTTTATCCAAAAAAGTGCACCCACCCTGCTTCATTACACCCCGTCATTGTCCTTGACTCATTTTCCAAATGGGGGATCAATTATATGCATTGTAAGCCTACCTCAGTCGGGGACATGGTTACATCATCGTAGCTATTGATTATTTTACAAAATGGGCTAAGGCCATGCCTACATATGTAGAGGAAGGTAAGACTACCGCTCTCTTCCTGTTCAATCATGTGATAGCAAGATTCGGAGTCCCACAGTCCGAATTTACTGATCACGAATCACATTTCCGTAATCAAATGATGGAGGAACTAAGTGCCAAGCTAGGTTTTCCTCATGAAAACTCTACATCCTATTATTTGCAAGATAATGGTCAGGTCGAGACCATTAACAAAGTTTTGAAAATGATGTTGCGACGAATGTTTGGAGACCATAAATCCAACTAGCGCCATATTATTTTCTTTGCTCTTTGGGCTTACAGGAATTCGGTGAAAACATCTACTAGTTTCACACCTTTCTAGATTATCTACGGACTAGAATCTGTCTTGTCGATTAAATGTCAGATTCCATCCTTGAAACTTGCCATCGAACTTCTCCTAGACACTTTTGTAGAGGAAGAAATATTTCTATACTTGAATAACCTTGACGAAACTAGAAGAGATGTTGCATTAGCTAATGAGGCACATAAGAAACGCGTCAAGGCACAGTATGACAAGTATGTCCAATGGCGTGCCTTTAACGAAGGTGAGGCTAGTTTTCACCTATGATCAAAGATATGACAAACTAGAGAAAGGGAAGTTCGAATCCATGTGGTATGGTCCTTTCGTTATTTCCAAAGTTTTAGAGAAAGTGTTGTAAAGGAAAGTATCCTATGGCTAGGGTTTAAGAGGACATCAACATACTGGGGTTGAAAGGTGGATGTATAATTTTCAGCAAGCATATATAAGCAAGATTTAGAGATAAGAAAGGTCCACACCTGATTAACTGAAGTCTGGTCCAAGTTTTCTCTAGCCCTTCTCAGACTCCTATTGTTCCTCTCGTTCCAAGAGACCTGCAAAACAAATTATACCTTCCTCAAACCATTATGACCACATATAAAGAAATGATAATCAAATAAACTTGAAACAATGATCTGATTAACATCATCATATGATCATAAATAGGGATTCAATCACACATTGAACAATAATTTGGGAAGAAGAAGGACATCACATCTTTATTAATCTTGAAAACAAGTACAAATATACCTTCTCTTCAAGTTCGTCACCTCACGAAACCTTGATTTGGTTTTGCTGCTTCTCTTCTCCAAGGAACTCAGCCTACAAGCTCTGCAACACAAGGAGAATGCTTCTAGGGCAAAGGTGTGGGCAAAGAGAGCTCCAAATCCTCCATCATAACAATGCAAAGATCCAAGTCTCCTCTCATGGACCTCCCTACCTCTGTTTATATTGTTAATGAAGAGTTAAGGTCAAAGACAAAGTAGTTACAACTAAAGGATTTAGTTGCATAACTACCCAAACTACCCAAAATTCAAAATTCGTATTTTTTTTACATTTTCAGGAGGCGTACACGGGTTGCAAAGACAACAGTCGCATACACAAGGAGTACACACGGGTTGAAATGCAGAAAAGTCACATATTTAAGACGTACGCGACTATTAGATATAGAAACTCACGTATGTATGCGGGTTTCCTTAAGGGAAAGTCATGTACACATCAAAAACTCATTTTTAGGGTATTTCTAGGCATTTTCAGACTTTGGTGTCTTCTGAAAATTTTTAGCTAACAGATATATATTTCCAATGGTGTGGAGATAAGTTCAAACAAAGTTACAAACCTCAAGATATGGGTCCTCCAAGTTAGATGTTTTTTCAGTGACTTTCATGAAGTGTTGTCATGGAAGTGTCGACATGCGACGAAATCATGGGAAAGTGGTCACAGGCAGAGATGTGTCATTTTGAGCTATAACAGATGCCCCCTAATGTATGAGGTTAAAGGGGAAGACGATTACTGAAATACATTATAAAGGAAACATCTGAGTATGGAGAGAGCAGAGAATCCAAGATCAAAAGGCTCAAACAAAGGTACCTGAAAGAGAGATAAATGTCATAAAAAACTGATCTCTGGGACATACAATTCCATATACAAAACATAGCCATAAAGATACAGGTGGATCCAAAATATGTATAACTGATGAAACTATCATGGTTGCTCAATATGCAAAAGGGAACCATATCAAATCTAAAGGAGTCATGGCCACAAATGAACAAGGTGGATCCATACTCGAGAATCAATCATAGCCACAAAAATACAAGGTGGATCTATGTCTCAGCAAAATGTCATATAAAATGTAACAAGGTCTTACGCAACTTGGGAAATAGCAAAATGACGATGCTACTGTCGGCCCAAGGTCTTCAATCCAAACCGCCCAAAAAAGGTACGAATCCTAACCATGCGAATAAAGGAGTTGAAGTCGAACATGGAGGAAACCATTTGATTACCGGTCAATGATGAGAACCGTTAACAAACGCAAGGGAAACCACCATTAATGAAAATGGCCCCCAAGGCACCTAGTACATTCTAACAAGTGTGAATACAAGGACTTGAAGTCGAACACTTGAATAATCCATCAAGTAGGAGACAATAAGGTATTCCCACTACCCAATAGTGAGGGAAATTGCCACTGATGACTACAATCCCCAAGGTAGTGTCATAAAACTCTAAATCTCATTCCCATAGAAAGATGTGTTACAGTCGATAGGAAGAGATACATTGGAAGGAAGGAATTAGGGAATCCTTCATCATCCAACATGAGTTAAGTCAAAGACTAATTGGATTTGGAATTAGTACTGAATTTCATGACAAGAAACGTTGAATACATGATGTAATGAACTGATACTAGGGAATGGCTGACACAAAAGGTAAAGGAAACTGTAGAATGGCCGACAAAGGTTTAATCCTTGAACAGTGAGCATGACACAAAAGTGACTTAGGCATATTTTGACACAAAAGGACCAACGACACAAATCTGCAATGTAGGAGACATTGACAAATTCCCCATATAATTGGAAAAGAGACCAACTGGAGGAGTAAGAAACTCTGAATCAGGATAAGGTCAAAATACTAGAACCCAACTGTTGATAGACTCAAAACTGGTGCTTTGTTTAAGGAAACAAGACTTAGGTTTACCCTTGCTTTGCTCATAGCAATACTTAGCCTTCCTTATTGCTTCTTCAAGAGTTCTAGGTTCATAAAACTCAATTCTATCTTTGTAATACTGAGGTAATCCACTCAAAAAACGTTGGACCCTCACTTTTTCATCTCTAATGTACCGGACATATCTCAACAACTCCAAAAACTTATTTGCATATTCTTCCATGGTCCGTTGTCCCAATCTCAGCTCATGGAACTCCTTAATATTGTCATCATAATATCTATCAGAGAGGTATTTCTGCTTGAAATACTTCTTGAACTGCTTCCACTTGAGTCTCCTTTCACTGATCATCTTCACTTGCTTGAAGTGTTCCCACCAAATGGATGCCATTCCATTCAGATTGAATATGGCAACTCTTGCCTTCATGTTTCCTGAATAATCATGCACCTGAAAGTACTTCTTTATCCCAAGAAGCCAAGCTTCTGCCTCTTGTCCAGTATTTACCTCACCATCAAATGTAGGAGGTTTAGCTTTCTTAAATTCATCCAGAGAGTGATCCCTATGGTGCCTCTTTCTTTTTCTTCTATGAGAAGAAGAACTGGAATCCCCGCTGGATTCTTCAGAGTCAGATGATCCACTAGAAGTCCTTCTCCTTCTCCTAGTACTGCTCTTACTGCCTTCTAGTCTTGATGTACCTCGTCCAGAGTCTATCTTCCTTTGCAAGTCTGTCAAACTCTGCAACATGGCAGCATTCAACTGATGCTGCTCTTCCTAGGCTTTGATCAGGCTTCTCATGGTAGCTGCAACATCTGACGGTGTCTCTTGGAATCTCCTTCCATTAGACTCTATGTTATGATTTATATTACAGACATTTTTTCCCATGGCATCTTCTACCCGCTCGTAGGAATCTCGAGCATCATGTCCATCATGGGTTCTCATAACTAAACCACCACTTATTTATCAAAATGCACTGCCTGGAATACTGCCCTTGAAGGTGACTATGACTCTGCAAACGTGTTAGTAACACAACTGTTAGATGCATAATATTGATATAAATCAGAATCACTTACCTTCTCCTGGAATAACCATAAAATAACAATTTGCCCAAACACACAAAATTTTCTTCATTAAAGAACGTCTATCTGAGCGGGACGACGGGGGTCAAGGGGGAAATCTGGCGCATAAGATCGCTGCCACTTTCTCCTTTTCAAGCCTGAAAATCCACTGAAAAACCGCTGAAAATCCTATCGAAAAACAGCCAAAATTTGCTAAAAAAATAAAATCCCATGGAAAATTCAAAATTCCCTTGTGCAAAATCAAGTCTCATTCCAACTAATCGTTCCGACGTTTCGGCGGCCCAAACCACTAAATTTTTCCGACGTACATCGGCTGTCATATCTGCTAAGCACTATCGTCAGCAGTCGGATCTTCTAACCCTTTGGAAGGTTAGTCCTTTCGACAGCCGCAACAGTGGATGTCCAATCCACTAATCATCGCCGATGGCCGATGACTCCAAGACTTAGAAAATTTTCTGAATTTTTCCTTCCTGTCTTTTTCTTCAGCGTTTGATCGGCTCTATTTGCTTCTTTGCATCGGTGAAACAATTTCATCAGCAGCCGCAACGGTGGCCCAACATCCACGATCTTCTCCCAATCGGTGGCCAAATCTACAGTGGCCTACCCTAATCGGCCTTAGCAGTCGCTTCTCATCGCAATACTTAGTGTTTTCGGCTTCTAAAATGGCAGTACGCAAAACACTATCTTCTTCCGGCGGTAGTCTCTCCTCATCGGCAGGCTAGTGGTTTTGGTTTCCGAAACGGCGGCTCACATAAACCTATCTCCTTCCAATCAACCGTTGTTTACTTAGAAAATTTTAAACTTTCAGCGTCGTCGGTCCTTCTCATCAAAAGTATTAGTGATTCCGATTTCTGAAACGGTGGCTCATCAGCTTTGATCTTCCTCCGATCGGCAGCCCACTTTGTTGTGGCATAGCCCAATCGGAATCGGCAGTCTCTTCCTCGTCGGATGACTTAGCGCTTTTGGATGCCGCAATGGCGGGCGCACGAGCACTTTCTTCCTTCGATAGTCAACGATTTCGAGCCTTAAACCTTCTTGACGGCGTCGATGATCAAAGGACTTTTCCGTCGAGTGCATAGTTGTTTCACCGTCTGCAATGGTGGATGCTTGATCGACTATTTTCCGCCAATGGTCGTCCAACACTTAGAAATTTTCACGATTTTCTTCCCCAATGGCTCTTCGTCGAGCATGCTTCCGCTTAGCGTTTCTGCTACGTCGAAAGTCTTTCCGACTAGCTCTTTTGCTACATCGGAATTCTTTCCAACTAAGTGTTCCGACTGTTCAACACTTAGACAACATTTTTTTTTGAATTTCCAGTCATTCCCTGATTCTGCTGGGCAAAAAAGAATATTGTTTCTGTCACTGCTTCTACGTGGTCCGTTCAGGCCCATGCTACAACATGAGCTCTAATACCACTAACTGTCATGTCCCCAACCCTTCGACAGGCGAAGAGGACGCGACCTCATGGCGTTAACCATCCGGTCTAAGAGCCCCATGAACATGTACATGCATAAAATTGCTGAAACAGAATGCTGAAAGAAATGCATTGAACTTGAAAATGCACACATGAACAGTTATCATGCACAGATGCAATTATCTATCAGACACAGCGGAAACATCATACATTCAAACAAGCATTCATCCAACATGTTCATCATTTTCATTAATAGAAAATATGGTTGCAGAAGTAAAAATGGACAAGATCACTTATCTTATGAAGAATTCGTTCCACAACCAGCTACGTCACTGCAACGTTCCACCCAACCATAGGCCAGTGTGCTCCTTAATCTCTCAGCAGCGCTGCCACCACCGAGCTGGGCATGATTCTCCCAGGAATAAGGGAACTAGCAAGCTGACACATAGCCAAGGATACCCAAAACATAGCCAAGCCAACACAGTTGGGTTTATCAGGTCATCCAGGAGTTGGGAAAGGATAAATGCTAAGCTAGTGAGCTCATTACACAGCCAAGAACACCTACACCAGAACTAGCATGGCTTCTAAGACACCCACACATGCAAGGAATCAGTCCCTTCTCTGCTACACAGTCCCTCAGGCCCTGCATTCCCTTCCAGTGCTATTCAGGGGTTGTGGAGAAGAAATCCATCCCTCTAGCTCTCTCTGTGTGGTTTCCAATCACCAGGTTATCAAGCAAACAAAGCCCCCATCCCTGCTTCCTACACAATCTGAAGACCAACCATTGCACACATGCAACTACTCAGAAATTACAACTTCACAAGGGAAACAATTTCTGAGTCGTTCTTGGCCCTCTCATGGCCAAAACGACTCCAAACAATCTACAGCATTCCAACTGTGTAACAGCAAACACAAACACCAGGGAAAATACACCCAAGCGTATTACAACAGTTCTAAACGTAACAGCAACACATTCACAGCAGGGGGAAATCGGCAGTCCGTCCTGGACAACTAAGGAAGTGAAAAAAAACTTACACTGGTCGCACTGGGGAGGAACAATACATACTCTCAGTCTGTGCGTGGATGAAGGCTTGCACCAGACCTCAATCGTAGAGAAGACCGCAACAATCACAGGGAGGGAAGACCACAACAACCCAAAATTAGTCTACAAGGTAGGTATCTGCCCACAAGAGAGGACATGAAATTGGAAGTGCGTGAGTAACAGCAACGTCGTGGAGGTGAACAGACCATCATGAGGCATGAACCAACAATGGAGGTAACGCGTAGTGGAGAGAGCACCGTCCCCTGGAGTGATCGCAGTGGTTTTCCTTGCCATAGTGAAGTCAACCATGGTGGAGTGTGCGTGTGGGTGAGGACTAACAGTCCTGCCACCCCACTCCCAAACCAATAACTGCCTCAACCAGCAGCAGCAATTCTTAATGGAGGTGGTTTGGTAAACAAAGAAAGGTGACACATGGATCTTTACCCCATTGGCCAAGGTTTGACAATTTCCCCACCCTTACCCTTGTCAAAATCATGCCCCCGTTTCAATTTAGTTGCCGCGAACGTAGCTGGTCGGGTTCATTTTAATTAAAGATGCATATTTACATGATGATAAACTTAATATGTGTATGTCGCATGCCCCAATACACCTTCGGTGACAAATTTAAATCCAAAACATAGCATAACCGATCAATGGTGGGGCCTTGTCCTTTAGCTCTGCACCATGATCCTTTACAATATATACATCATATACATCTAAGGCAACGGGGTCAAAACTGGGGTGTTACAGAAGAAATATCTGTATGGTTTGAAACAGGAACCCAAGACATGGTATGGCAGACTTGACAGCTTTCTATCTAGTTTGGGCTTTACCAAGAGTAAAACAAATTCCAACCTTTAATACAAGGTTGAATATGGAAACCCACTGATGCTTCTATTGTATGTAGATGATCTGTTTGTGACAAGTATGGTGGGTTGATTGCTGATACGAAGAGAATGCTTGCTGCTGAGCTCAAAATGAAGGACTTGGTTATGATGCATTATTTTCCAGGTATGGAGGTGTTGCAAAGTGTGGATGGAATATTCCTTGGACAAGGGAAGTGTGCAGTAGAGATCTTGAAGAGGTTTGGGATGATGGAATGTAAGACTATGGCCACACCTATGGCATTGAACCTGAAGCTATTGAGCGATGCTTCATCAGAGTCGGTTGATGCCACGATGTATCGTCAGATGATTGGGTCCTTGATGTACCTGACAAACACGAGACCATACATTTGCTTTATTGTGAACACCTTGAGCCAGTTCTTGATAGAACCGAGAAATGTTCACTTGATTGCTACAAAGCATATTCTGAGGTACTTGAGGGGTACAATTGATTATGGGCTCAAGTACGATGTGAATCAAAATATTAACCTGGAGGGTTATGTCGATTCAGATTGGGCAGCCAGTGCCATCGATAGGAAGAGCACTTCAGGGTGTTGATTCAGTATGGGATCTGGTGTGATCTCTTGGTTTAGCAGGAAGCAATCCTATGTGGCACTGAGTACAGATGAAGCAGAGTATGTCGTAGCTTGTTCAGCTAGTTGTGAGGCAGTATGGATGAGGAAGCTACTATCTGATTTATTTGATCTCCGTATGAATGCTACTTGTATAGATTGTGACAACCAGAGTTGTGTGAAGTTGTTAGAGAATCCAGTGTTCCATGACAAGTCGAAGCATATCGAGATCAAGTATCACTAAATCAGGGATATGGTGCAGAGGGGAGCAATGAAGCTCCAATATGTTGCCACAGACGATCAGATAGCTGATGTGTTGACGAAGCCATTAGCCAGAGTGAAGTTTGAGCACTTCAGGGAGAAGCTTGGTGTTCTCCAGATCGAGGTCCCTTCCAAGGGGAAGTGACGAGTCTGGAAATCCATTCTGACGAGCAGGTCAAATATAAGGGTTGAGCTATTCTATAATAGTGAGAGGATTTGGTTCCTTCCATGTCAGATATGAGTGTTGAATGCCATTCTGGGAATGGAGGTACATTGTCAGTTACCAAGAACACTCAGTCTGGGACTGAGAGAGACATTCTTACAAGCAGGTCAGATGTAAGGGCTAAGCCATTTTGTCATGGTTAAAGGATTAGGTTCCTCCCATGTCAGATATGAGTGCTAGCCATTCTGACGAGTAGGTCAGATGTAAGGGCAACTGCCACTCTCTGGGAGAGTGGAGGCACCTAGTCAGTTACTAGGTAGTTCAGTATGGGACTGAGGGCCATTCTGATGAGGGTGTAGGATTTGGTTCCTATGAGATCAGATGTGAGGGTAGGCCATTTTGATGAGTAGGTCAAATATAAGGGCAATTTCCATTCTCCGAGAGAATGGAGGCACCTGTTCAATTACCAGGTAGCTCAGTCTGGGACTGGGGGCCATTCTGATGAGGGTGTAGTATTTGGTTCCTATGAGATCAGATGTGAGTGAATGCCTTTCTGATGAGTAGGTCAGATGTAAGTGCTGAGCATTTTCACAGATGATAATAGTTGTGTCCTATCATTCTAGTGAATGTGAGTGTTGGGCCTTTCTGATGTGATTATAGGATTGATCCTATATGATCAAATTTGAGTGTCGGGCATGCCTTTCTGACGAGTAGGTCAGGTGTAAGTGTTGGTTGTGCCTTTCTGATGAGTAGATCAGATGTAAGTGCTGGGCAGGCCATTCTGACGAGTAGGTCAGATATAAGTGTTGAAGAAGACCGACATGATGGCTAGGCCTACAACCAGCATGAAAGAAGGGTGGCTCTATATAACTTCCTGTGATGAGAAGAATCATGAGATAGCAGATATGATGATGACCCAAGATGATCCAGATCAAGCTATGATTCAGATCCAGTTATGATGTCTCCGAGATGATCTAGATCGAGTGATGATCCAGATCCAGTAGTGATGATCCATATCGAGTGATGATCTGGATCCAGTAGTGATGATCTATATCAAGTGATGATGCAGATATAGTAGTGATGATCCATATCCAATGATGATATCTAGTGATTATCCAGATCCAGTGATGATATCCAGTGATGATCCATATCCACTGATGATGATCCAGATCGAGTGATGATCTAGATCCAGAAATGAAGATGACATGAAGATGAAGATGACTTAAAGTTGAAGATGACTTGAAGATGCAAATGACGAGAAGATCCAGAGAAGAAGACCAGTGATGAAAATTTTGTCGAGAGAATACCTTCCTAGTTAAGAGGGAGTGTTGATGTAATTGTAACTTCAGAATGTATTCACTTGTATTTCTTATCTATTGTAACCCGATGTNGTCATGGCCCCGATGTTCCAATTGGGAGGATCTATAATGTAAACAAGTCATGTCAAGTCATTGTGGGTAACCCTCCTATTGTCTAAGGGTTAAAGTACCCGCAATTCTAGGGCACTAGGGTTATTAGACTCACCTAGTGAATTCGGCCCTAGTAGGGTTTTAGTCGTGTCGAGAATTAGTATAAATAGAGAGGTGACTTCTCTATTTAGCACACACTCATCCACACTCAGTTTTAGCACATAGCTAAGGAAGAGAAAGACACTGGGGAAAGGAAGAAAGAGGTTACCGCTGTTGGGAGATCATCTTACTGTTTTTGGGTTTTACCTTTTGTGTTGATTCTATCTCTGAGGAAGTTGCGGGGTTTTCTCCATTTATGGTTTCCCCGGGGAAAAACACTGTGTTCATTGTCTCTTATGTTTGATTGTTGTACTTGTTGTAATCTTAGTTAAATATCCTGACATAATTCTATCTTGAATGATGAAAAATTAACAATAAACACCAAGGTAGAATTCTGTATATATATATAAACATGTTTTACAAAAAAATAGGTCACGAGACCTCATCTGAAGCACACAGGATTTCAGGTAAAAATAATCATACAAAATTCATGAATCTATCTATCAGCTTTCAGTGAATACATCATGCACCCTATAGTCTAGTGATGCTCACAGTAACACATAACTGCCTGAGATACTCGACGTAGCAGTCTGTTGAAACGACCCCATACTCCTGTAGTAGGCCTCTGGTACCTCAGTGGGAGGTCATCGATCGAGGCATCCAGGATGTCTAGAGTCAACCTCTTGAGGTTCTCCTCTAGATCCACTGTCACATCATCGCCATGTGGTACAAAACGGGCTCCAGCTCACCTGTCTAGTGGGGAGGCTCCCCTAGGTCGTGTTGCTCTGACATCTGCATGAAAACATTCAAGTCTAGTTACTAAACATAAAAAATATAAAACATCAAAACATAAAAACACCATTTACATTTTAGGGTTTTTGTTTCTTGCCGATATCACCCCACTGTCCACTGGGTGGGAGAGGTAGGTTAGGGTCACCATTGAAGTTAGTGCCCGCATATGCATAGTCCTCCACCAAGAGGAGCTGATCTCTCAACCATCAGAAAAATGGGTCACCAAACTTCACCTTTCCTCTGCCCGCTCCAGTACGAGGCATGATCTGGACCCATCTCAGCATGCGAGGGTCTCGCACCCTCAACTCTGTAAAAAACACCTGGGGTCTCATCCGGGGGACCCACTCAAAAAGGAAACACGCTAGAATGGAACTGAAACCGAAATGCTTCAGCTCCCCTTGCCGACACTTGGTCAGCTGGTCCTTGAAGATATAAAGTAGAGCTTCCACCCAATTGAAAACTATGGGCGCCATGACCTCTATAGCATAGAGAATATGCGCTCTAGATTCCTGGTGTGCCCCTTGGATTCCTAGAATTATCTGCATGGTAAACAAAAATATCTATAGTGGACCATCCAGCACTGCTTTTATGGGAATTTTCTTCCCCGATGTCCTGGTCCCAGGAATACAATGGTGGTTTATCAACTCCTAAGTAGTAATGTCCCCTCCATGGGAATCAATCAAAGAGATGGGAGCACCCCATCTTGATAGGCCTGTCAGGAAGTAGATGTACTCTACTTCAATTGTCAATATATGGGCACCAAACTCAAAATACTATTGCTTCAAATTCCACATTCGGAGGATATGCTATAATAGGAGCTCATGTGATACCATGATGGGTGTGAAAAAAAACTTTAGAATACCAGCGTCTCTCAACGTGGCTATACAACCAGTGTTTCTTTCGGCAAATGCATCATCATTGTCATGTTACCTCTCTTTCCAAATGACAATTTTTTATCAATGGGAACCTGTCAAAAACCATCACAAGACAAATTAGAAACATTCCCAATCATTCAAATCATCAAATTTGAGCTAGTTTGACTTGTGCATGAATTTTTATTTACCCACAACCGGCACTGCCTGTGTCCCATTGAGGACAGGCGGTGGCACCACTTGTGCATAGTGTTTTAGGCACTATTTTAGCGGGGTACCGCTTAACCTGCAAGGGAGTAGAGCGGTGCCCGCTTCCATGGTTTTAGGGCTCACCCAATAGGCCCAAAACACCCCCAAAATTCAAAAATTAAAGGATAAAATGAAAGAGTAGGGTTTAAGCTATTACCTGGAACTGACGGTGCGGAAATCCGACAGTAGATTCTCCTGGAATCAGCAGTTGAAAATTTGGCCAAGAAAATGCTCCAAAGGCTCTCCACTATGGGTAAATGGTAAAATGATTTGATTTTTTACTATTTACATATCTTTTATATGCATTTTAGGTTTTGGTATGTCATATTTTTTAAAATCTATTTGTCACGGTCCTTTAATGTCCTTCATTGGAGATTTTTAACAGTTGTTTTCAAGTCGTTGCAGGATAAAAGGCGGTAGCAGTAAACGTTTTAGGAGTTTGTTTTTGACTTTTTTACACTACCATAAAACGGAAAAAGTCTTTGCACATTTATTGTGACACTTTGGTCATGCTCTCGAAACTTAGCATCAAAGTTCCGAGTCCTTTTCTGATTCTTTTCAGACTCATAAAATCCCTCATTATGAAAAGAGACCTAGTGGACTCTTCTTTAAACTCTTTTCGGGCTCCTTAAATACAAAAATATTGTCGAGTGATCTTGTCTTCTTCACGCTCGTTAAAGCACTTGAAGAATTGTTCATCTGACGGTAGGTTATCACTTTTTTGGTTCAGATGAACTATTTTTATGAAAAAGGACCCCGTCGAGTCTTCTTCTGTGGTCATTCAGACTCTCTAAACATGAACGATACCAAGTTAACTTTCATTGGACTCGTTAAATTAAACATTGAGAGACCCTCTTTTGGGAATGAACCCCTCCTCTCTCAGGTTCGTAAAACATATGAGTTTGGACTTGTCTTCGAACAAGCTATAACGAGTGTTTGTTACCCTCTTTGAACTCGTAAAAATGAAAAGAGGCACTCATCAACCATGATGGGGGAAAATGGGAAGGGAATCATTTTTCAAATAAATGGTAGTAATTTGTTGTTACCTTTGAACATGGAAATTGTCTGCATATCATTTCAGTCAATTGGGTATTTAGCTGATTTCCATGACGAGCCACTTTCATGAGTCATGTCACTCCTTTGATTCTTTCAAAAGAATGCATTGTCCACCGTTGCACTATGTGTTTGTCTAGTCTAGTCATACTGTCAAGTCTTTTGTCGTGTCACCCGATGTTCAAAGGGAAGCTGAAGAAGTTTATCTCTGCACTCAAAACAGTCTCTGTGTTAGTAATTTTGAGTCAGTCTTATGGTTACCTCATTCACATCATTCCAGAACTTTGTTCTAAGTTTCGTGTCGTCAATGTGGGATTCATCATGGCCCTCCTTCGATGAGACTATTCTCGTTGACATCAGCTCATCATCCGGGAAAAAGTATTAGAAACAAATTTAGTACCTTGAGATCTATATGCCTCAATGACAGATTCTCTCACTCTTGACATAGGTTCACATCATTGACCTTTGTTCAATAGAATTTACTGGGTGTTTGACATCAAGACATCTATTCACACTCAATAGATTATACTAGGGTACCTTGGGAATCATTGACATCAATGGTGATCTCCCTCGCACTTGTTAACGGTTCACATCATTGGCTAGTAATCAAGTGGTTTCTACCATGTTCGACTTCAGAACATTGTAATTGCATGGATAGAATCGTACTTTGTGGAAAACGAGACAAAGACCCTGGGTACTTGTTTAGCACTCATTGATCTCCCTAGGTTGTGATTGAGTTTTGTATATCAAGCATGGATCCACATTTGTATGGTTGTGGCTATGCTCAAATTTGCGTCTGTATGACATAGATCTATGTTGTATGTCTGGTATCTATGTCAAATTTTGATTCCTCTATCACATGGATCTATGTTGTATTCTAGTAGCCATGGTTGTTTATTCCTCTCATGGATCTTCCTTGTATTAGTCTGCAGCCGTGAGTTGGTTACATTTTTCTATGAGTCAAAAGTATTAATGTATTGCAGATGCCTACTCTATGACACTCTCTGACTGAGTTGACTCTCACCTTGAAGTGACAACTTGTTCTCTCAAAGCTCTCGCTTATCTTATCCCTCTAAGCCTCATGCTTTGGGGGGCATTCTGTTATACCCAAATCCTATCACGAACATGTGATGAGATCCTTAACCCCTGTGTTTTCCCTTAATCCCAAACATGGAGTGGAAACTTGCTCTGGATATCAATTGTACTTGAAAAAACCTAACACCGCGCTTACCCTTTGGTTGATGAGCGGTACCTTGTTCAGCACTGCCTATGTCCTGTTATAGAGAAGTGGTGCCACCGCGAAAGTTCTTTTTCTTTGAAGCAGTTCTCACCTAAACCGCTCTGTCATAAGGGAACAAAAGCAGTACCCTTGGTAAAATGGGAAAAAGAGAAGTTTATCGAGGCTTCTAGATCATGAGCCTCGTGTCCTTCCTTATCCCTATCAATATGGGTTAGTTGAGTTCGAGATCCCTCTTGGTAGGATCTTAGAGCCACCTCACCCAAAATTCTCTCAACTATCCCTATCCATTTGAGCCCTATAAATACAATCCCATATCCATAGTTGAGGAGGAGAACTGAATGGTATTTTTATGTTGTTGAATTTACTACCTAGTCCAATCCATTGGAGAGCACAGAGAGCAAGTTGGATATTTTAGGGATGAGGTGTTTGTCTTGTGGAGGAGTTTGTCAACACTAAGGAAATGGTTGTAATCTTCTTCATTTATTCTTAATGCAAAGATGGTTTCCGTCCCACATATCTGTTGTTTTGATTTCGCATGTATATGTTACTGGATTCCTTAGTCACTAGTGTGGATGTGTAGATGATTTTATGGTAGCTTTGATGTTCTTGTTTGTTTGACATGTTTATAGGTACACAGGTTCATGATCAAATCGGTATTCCAAGTGTTTACAACATTCAGGGAAGGTCTTCATCCTTTGTCGTTCACTCATTTGTTTTGGATCTAAACCATTCAGACCAGAGGAACAACTTTTGTCCGTAGAAGGTGCAATATTCCTTATTGCATTCACCATCCCTTACCTTAGACACCTTTTATACCTTAGAGAATGATCATACTTTCCATATATGTTATATTTATACCTAACCCTAGGACCATCGGATGGAGTTATCCCTAACCTCTTAGGAACCCAGGATGGAATCTCAGTTTAGAACAGTGATCATAAACTTATATTGCTTTTTCACCTGCTCGATATTCCTTCTATGTTTAATCCCTATATCATGAGGTATTCCAAGCTTGGGGAGGTACTACTACAAGAACTTGCCTTGTATCAATATCATACACCTGCTAGAAATACTTTCTCTTTACTAGCCCTAAAACACCCAGGGAATGATAGAATACCTTTGGAGTAACAACATATTAGATATTGGATTGTGGGATGGGAATTGGAATCATTTCATGAGACCTTATAAGCCTCGGGTTTATGAGACACATTTTCCATACCCTTATCTCTTTTATTGACGAACCCCTAGGCTAGGACCATTTAGTAATTCACTCTACCACCTCAAGATAAGATCAATAGGGGACAATCTCTTAATACCTTTACTTGTTCATACTTGGACATACCTTCTATGTTGAAGCTACAGGAGGTGCTTTGGAGGGACTGCTTCAATAACTTAAGATAACCAGTATCAGACTTTACCTTCTCTTGCTTTAGACAGACACTTTCTACCAGACATAGATTTTTCTATGGGAACTGTTGAGCCTCATTTTATTATCATTTTTGGAAATTAAATAACACATTTACTCACGTATTTTATTATCTTTAGTATGTTTTATGTCATGCAGATCGTTATTTCAGCACAAGGTAAGAACAAATTTGATTTTATTTCAACTTTGGTTATTAATATCATTTTTATGCTTTTATTAACTCAAAATTATATTATTTAAAGCATATTTAATGTATTATCTGATATGAATATCTGTTTGCATATTTTATAGTTCGTTTGGGAAAATTAATGTTAGATTTTTATCATTCAAGCTAGCATTATTTTAGGATCTTATCTGAGATAATAACATGCACAACAATAATCACAAGAGACAAGAGACAAAAAGAATTTTCCTCAGGGAAACCATAAAGGAAAAAACCCCGCAACTTCCTTAGAGATAGAATGAGCACCAATGGCAGCAGTAAAACTTGAAAACATAAAGATGATGCACCCCAATGAGTGAGTGTGTGTGTGATAAATTGAGAGGCTCACTCTCTATTTATATTCTTTCGTTCACTTAATGTCCACTTTAACATGTCGGCCCCACTTAACAATTACTTACTAGAGCCGACATATCTAGGAGAGTGTAATAACCCTAGTGCCCCACAACTGTGGAGACTTTTCCCTCCGATCAACAAGGAGGGTTAACCTTGACACAATTGTGGGGACTATTGCCTTGACTTACAATGGAGGGTTAACCTCAATGACTTTACATGACTTGTTTACATTATTGAATCTCTTGATCAAAACATCAGGGCATGACATGACTCAATTACATTTTAGATACTTCTTGGAAGAAACATCGGGGTAAAATACATAAGATATACAAGTGAATACATTCCAAAGTTACAAATACGTCAACACTCCCTCTTAACTAGGAAGGTATTCTCTCAACACAATTTATTAGCACAAGTCTTATTCTATGTATCATCTAGATCATTATCAAGTCATCTTCGTCTTCAATTCATCTTCATATTCAAGGCATCTTCATTGTCAAGTCATTTTCATTGTCAAGTCAGCTTCATCAAGTCTGGATCATCACTGGATCATCATCGAGTCTGGATCATCACTTGATCTGGATCGTCACTGCTGGATCATCATCAAGTCTGGATCATCACTTGATCTCGATGATCACTGCTGGATCATCATCAAGTCTGGATCATTACTTGATCTAGATCATCACCAAAGTTGGATCATCACTGAATCATCATCATCATTACTTCTTCTGCTATCTCAATCAAATGGTGCTATCTCTTCATTCTTCTTGTCACAGGAAGTTCTACAGAGCCAGACCTTTTTCATGTTGGTTGTAGGCCTAGCCTCTATGTAGGTCTTCTTCAGTGCTTATATCTGACCCTAAGTTAGAATGACCTTCCCAGCACTTACATCTAACCTCATCTTGTCAGAAAGGCATGCCCAGCAGTCACATCTGACCTCATCTTGTCAGAAAGGCTCAGCACTCACATCTGACCATGTGTAAACACATCGCGCCAGAATGGCTCAGCACTTATATCCGAGCATGTGCGAACACACCACATCGGAATGGCTCTACACTTACATCTGACCATGTGAGAACACACCACATCAAAATGGCACTGCACTTACTTTTGACCATGTGTAAACACATCACTCTAGAATGGCTCAGCACTTATATCCGACCATGTTCAAACGCACCACATCAGAATGGATCTGCACTTACATCTAACCATTTGTTAACACATCTCTCCAAAATGGCTCTCAGTACCAGACTGAGGATTCCTGGTAACTGACCAGGTGCCTCCATTCTCCCAGAGAATGGCATATCAGCACCAAGCTGAGTATTCATGGTAACTGACCAAGTGCCTCCATTCTAAGAATGGCATTCAGCACTTATATCTGATCATGTAGGAACCAATCCTACAGTCACATCAGAATGTCTCAGCACTCACATCTGACATGGAAGGAACCAATCCTCTCACCATGACAGAATGGCTCAGCCCTTACATATGACCATGGAAGGAACCAATCCTCTCACCATGTTAGAATGGCTCACGGACTCATCATTTCCCCTTTGAGGGAACCTCGATCTGGAGAACACCAAGCTTCTCCCTGAAGTACTCAAAATTCACTTTGGCCATTTATAGCATAGAATCACATTAGGGCTGATTACGTTCAAGGATAACATGTGAGCTTCACTAGGACCGATTACATCTGAGGACAACCTACAGGTCTATTTACATCTGAGCAACCTACGAGCTTCGCCAGGATTTATGCTCAGACAACCTGTCTCACCAACTATGCTAGAACTCCCTCTTTCAAGAGATCTTGATCTGGATCACATACTGGAGCTTCACTGCTCCTCTCTGCACCATACAAAAATGCAAGTCAGATCAAGCAAATCAAATAGTAGTTTTCAAAAGAAACATACTACCTCCCAAATAGCAAGTGGCAACATCTTTTGCCTCAACTGTACTCAGCACCATACAGGACTCCATCCTACCAAACCAAGATATCACACTTGATCCCATACTAAAGTAGCACCTCGAAGTGTTCTTCTTATCTATGGCACTACCTTCCCAATACGAATCCTCATAACCCTCCAGGTTAATCCTATGATTCGCCTCATACTTGAGCCCATAATCAACTGTACCCTTCATATACCTTGTTTCCACCTTTCACACACCTGGGTTACATGGAAGAAATATTCAAGCCACTTGGTGTGTCCTTGGGGGAAAGTCTCGAGTCAAGGTTGTCACCTTGTTCTTGACTCCTCCGTTGACGCTAACTCCTAACGAAGCCAAGGGGGGTAGACCCTATTAAATCACTAAGGCTAATTACTTAGTGTGATGGTGTTATATTCATTAAGTTGTTTAGGAGTTTTGAAATTAACCAGTGGAAACAAAAGATAACAAGATGCAAGATATTAAGCAAATAAGCACAGTAATGACACTCAATATATATATAATCAAAAGAATTTATCAAATAAATCACCAGTTCCTTAAATGGAGTCAACAGAGAAAATAATGTGCTTGCATGCGCTTGAAAGAATGTTTTGCAAATGTCTCTTGGTAGATTTTAAATTAATGTGGAATGTGAATGAATTAAATTAGGTGAAAAGGAGACTCCAGATATACCTGAGGGGTACTTGGAGTATGTCCAAAAGTGAACTTTCACGGCTACCCGCAAGGTGTTTGTGGGTTGGAACGGAGTCTCGGACACTATTTTTCACAATGCACCCATCAGGGTGTGACATATATCAACGCCTCGAGGTCACTTTCCCGTTGTTCCCACTCCTTTGGGTATTTTGCCACTGCTTACAGTTTGTTCGAGGCGTTGGATTTTCACCTGATGGTTTTGTCAATTTGGGAGGTGAAGACTAATTAATCTAGTCACTCAAGTGCTTTTGATGCAGCTTGACTGATTGGACGAACCGTATCCAAGTATAGAGCATACACACTGGAGTCTTTGTTATTTTTAGTCAATTTTAAAAGAGGTGTTCTTATTAAAAAGAAAACCCTCCAGGAACCTCTTTCGGTCCAAGTGGACCTCAATCGGGGAATCAAGGAGGGGTTGATTTTATTATGATTACTTAAAACAATTAAAGATATTAGATGAAGAATAAACAAATAAGCAAACCAGAATTTTCTAATTAGACTACCACGACCCTTTCTTCACCTTTCGGCTCAAAAGGAGGCTCGTGGGGTAAGTATTAAAATTACTTGAAACCACCAGATATGGAATATGACAATGATTATAATTCAAATTATACTACCCCTATATATTAGCACTACACTAGATTGAAAAAGGATGAAAAAAAAGTAAAAAATGACACGGATGAGAATCCCCCCAGGGGGGATGGTGAATAGGCTCGAAAGATCCTATTCGAAAATATTTTATTTTTATTAGCAGAAATTACTATATCAGAAAACTGAAATTAATCCACTTGTTCCTTATATGGAATGAGACCAAAGGTTTAACAATTGCAAAAATTTGAAATTTTGGGAAGACGGAGACCCACTAGGGGGTTTCGAATGGTCTAAAAATGCTTTCCAGACCGCACCTCCTCCTCTTTTATGTTACACCTTATAAAAACCAGAAATATTATCACATTTAAATATTCCCAAAATTACTTTGAAAGTACTTTTGGATGAACAAACTTTTTACCCAAAAATTCTAAGTTAAAACTAGTTTTTAAAGAAGCGGAAAAGGAACCAAGGAGAGCAAGATTTCCTTGGGATCTTGGCCTGCTTTGGGGGAAGCCAATATGAAGCACTTAAATTTATGAATATAACCTTTTATATTCTAAGGAAACAACCATGCATTCAACAAGCTTTAGATCTACTTTCACAGCCTTGAAAAATGACAATTTTCCCTAAAACTAGATCTAGAATGCTTGTAAATTTTCTTTTAGGAATGAGATCTAGTTTATGAGCTTTAAGGCAGCAAGATCTATGTAAAATAAAATCTGAAATTGATATATCTAAACAATTTTAAAGCTGCAAACAAGTAACCGGACTAATTTTAGAAAAATTTAGAGGAAAAGGAAAAGAAGAGCATTTGTTGTTGGAAGCCTTGAAGATCAACCGTGGAGCTTTCCGGTGGAATGTTGAGGGACTATGCCTTTGAATGGTTTTGGAGAGAGTGAAGAAGCAAACTAGATCAGCATCCTCTCCAAGCTGGGAACCTGCAACTGAATCCAAAGACTTTCCAAAATACTTGTGAGATCCAGTTAATACATACATAGAGATTTCAGAATAACATGCATATAAACTTATAAAACATGCTGAATCTAGATCTATAAACATGCATAAAAAAGAAAAGAGATGGCCAATAAACTTATTAACAAACTCCTTTACTATCAAGATTATAATAAATTTATTATCAATCTTAGCAATGAATCCACAAACAATCAACAAATTATGAACATAGATACAGATTACCTCAGTAAAACATGGCAATGCTCATCCACACATACAATGACATGACACCATCTTGCCTCCAAAGCTTCACTTTATTCCAATAGCAAAAGATATTACACAGTATTACAACAGCAATAGCTCCTCAATCCAACTCTTACTAACTCGAAAAGGAGGCAGCCATCATTAAAGGAAATTTGGGGTCTAAAATGGGCCTTAAAAGAAAACGTGCCAACAATAATTTTTGTGAGTTGGAATTCAGGAACCAATAGAATTTCAATAAAATGAGTTAACCATAATGGTTGAATTGACATATTTGTCATAAAAGAAAACTACTTTTTTTGTCCATATTTTTGACATATATCCCTTTGTTTTTACTCAAATTCTGAGCGGGAGATCTCAATGGATGCGGAATTTAATTCCGCATCCAACGAGTACCCACATTGCATACTTTTAATGGACCCCGCTACCCCAAAAACAAGAAATACCTGAAAACATGTCATCATCATGTTTTTTTAGGTATTTCTTATTTTTGGGGTAGCGGTGTCCATCAAAAGTATGCAGTGTGGGTACTCGTTGGATGCGGAATTAAATTCCTCATCGAACAAGCTCTCCCACTCGAAATTTGAGTAAAACCACAGAGAGATATGTCAAAAATACAAACAAAAGAAGTAGTTTTTTTCATTCTTCCTCCAAAATTAATAACTATTATTTTATTATTTTAACTATTATTTTATTATTTTCCTTAAGAAGCCCATTTTAGACCTCAAATTTCCTCTAATGGCTTTATTTATACACAAAATTGAAACCCCAACCCAGAGGGGCCGCAAATACCAAGGAGATGGAGCACTGCAGCTGAAGGAGAGTCCATCAATGCCTAATCTGAAGCTGAACTGAGCTTCTACTGAGTCTAAATGTCAATTGGGGGGATGATTGAGATGACACATCGACCTACTGAGTGAATCATCAACCAAAGAGCCTCTAGAAGAGCCCACATGTGTGGAGGAGAGAAAGAGGGTGCAATTCCCCATAAAGGAAACTGAAGTTCAACTCTATATCCACCCAGATCACCTCCTTCAGTCAAGGATTTGTCAGATCCAATCAATCTGGTGCCGATGAGACTAATTTCAATCAAATCGGTTGAGAATCCATTGATCTAGGATTTTGGATTTGCTCCATTATTCATCAATTTATTAATTAAAATAATCAATAATTGATTTTTTGGGTTTTTCTGACCTGAGTGATGGAAAATCACTCAAAACTAGGAAAAAGTGGGTCTATAGGTTTACTGGGTGCTCTTATCTTGAAAATGAGCACCTACATGACTGAATCTAACTTCCGAGCCCACTTTCATTACAAAATCAATTTTTCCAATTAAACTATTAAAAAATAGCCTACGTTTTGGAAATTTTAAATTTTAATAAAAAACCCTGAAAAAATTAAAAAAAATTAAAAAACCTAGGGGGACTTAGACATGTTCATATGACTCGACCATGATGCCTATAATTTTTATACATTACCACATAGGCTCTAATAACCTCAATAGGCCTAAATGCCAAGCCGACCACCCCAACTTTGGAGGTATTGAGTGAAAAACTCAGAAATTATCAGTCGTTTATTCAACAACCAATAATAACCAAGGGAAAAAAACACCCTGGGCTGATCGGATTGACAAATAAAGTCTAAGAGACTGAGTCTTTTACAAACACTATCATGCTAGAACATTTATTACAATTCCCTCATGGGGTATGAACATGTGATATAGTACAACAAGCACTTCCCAGAAGCACTTCCAAAGGTCTTCTAAAGTCTGAACAAAAAATATTTGTCCGGTTCACCAAGCCCACTTGATAAAAAACCACTAAGTACAACTTAGGTGGTAAAATTCTGGCTCCATCTGCGGGACGTGTGCTTGATCTGGTCATAGGCCAAGGAGAGGATATGAGAACACCAGAATCTCTGGTTTATACACCCTGTAAAAACATCTCAACTTGACAAGAAAACCTTAGTAGCACAAGCTTTATATAAAAACCAAATGAACCATTAAGCTAATTTATTTAAACAAAATAAATGTACCTAACTAATGAAAGAATTTTTTTTGTTATAGCTAAGTACAAAACGGAAATGCAAAAAGTAAATGCTCTCTTTCAAGGAGCTTATTTTCCTACTCTAAGCATGATATAAAAAAAAATTAAGTGTAATCAAAAATCCAATGTAACCACCTAAGCATTTTATTAACATAAAAAAAAATTTCCTTTTCTTTGGTTACGAGCCAAAGTAAGGATACTTTATTTAGAAAATGCAAACCTGCGTGATGATCTGGAATGGGCGTGCTAGATGGGAAATCATAGGCATGAATAAAGTCATTAAATTTCTTCCCAAATTGGTATGTGCTTACACAAACTGCTTCCATCCATGACTGGATAGGACTGATATACCAATCGGCAGGACGAGGCAGACTAACTACATCGTCATACTGATCATCAGGGCTTATCAAATGATAACTCGTTGCATAAGCCCCAAGTAGCTCCAAATCATAAGGAACCTCTACATGTGAAGAAGATGGTTAAGACTGATAGTCCGCTGACTGCATCACATCTGACTTTTCACAATACTGCTTCTCATTGTCTTCATCATTGATACCTTTGTGTAGCTCTGCATGATATGACTCTGGATGATCATGTGAAAATTATGAATGCTCCTCTTTCATACTAAGATTTTCCCAGGTATCCAGATCCGTGCTCCCATCTATGGATGTATCTTAGATTGGACTTCCACAAATTTTTGAATAGACACTCCCCTTGTCGGACATATAATGGATGGGATTCTCCATAAGATTTTCACAAGTTGGATTATCTATGCAATTCCAATATTCATCACTCCCATCCATGTCATATGTGGGGGACTCTTCATCCATGACATCATGCTCTTGCCTATCCATGTCTTCCTTGTATTCATAACAATCTTCTTCAGAAAAAATGTTACAAGGCAATAAACTTTTGAAACCTTCATCAACATGTGGAGAACAAGGTCTAGTGTCACCACACACCATACTAATCTTATCATGAGTTTATTTATAGGCTTCTATTATGATATCATGAAGAGGATATTCAATATTATCTTCAACCAAGGAAAATTTTTTGACATATTCAATGGGATCACTTGGGATGTGTTGCTCAATGGGTTTCTCTAGAGGGCTTTCTGGAAAAATATCAGCATTGCAACACAATTGAGAATACCTCAAATCTTCAATTTTTTCAGCAATGGTGACATGAGGAGAGTCTTCAACAATGTGTTCCATCATGGGTTCCTCCTGAAGCTCTTCAATAGGATCATCCTGTATTTTCCCTTCCTCAAAATCTTGTTGTGTATTGGGAGATACCTCATATTCTTTAATAAGCCACTTAATTACTTCCTTTCTTGAAAAACTATGAGGAAACTCTTTGATGGGAGTATCATGGATCTCCTCTTCACTTAAATGTTCAAGAAGTGATTCCAAGTCTTCAATACTTTGTATCATGGCAAAAGGTCCATCATATGTTTCCATGTGATACTCTATCCCAGATAGGTAGAAGGTATAGATCATTTCAAGGAACTTTTTCAAACCATTCATACTACCCCTATTGTCATGCCACTGCTCTAAAAACATCCAAAGGAAGCTTGGAAAAAGAAGTTACACATTTAATAGGAAGGCCCTGATAGAACCAACAACAGGCCTCACCCCAAAAAGTACCAGCAAACATTTCCATCATATTATCGTCATGAAGAACATTGGAGTCAGCCATCAACTAAAGGAAATATTTGACATGCCAAATGGCCGAATCACCATAACTTCCATGAAATACTGGAAGCCATTTATATGCATCCCCCACACCATCACAACAGTTATGAAAACCCAGATTGTTTGAGAAATCGATAGGCTGAAAAATTATGGTTATCTAGGCACCATATTTCTCCTTTAATTCATCCATATCAAAAATTAATAGTATGCATTTGATATAGCAATTAAACCTTGTACTGAAAAGATGGAGTTGTCAAGTGATGAGCTTTAAAGGTTTTAACATGTCGCATGGGCTCATCTACACACAACAAAACTTCACAAGTTTATGAGATAACAGGGTTTTATCCCTTCAATGGAGTCGCCATGTGAGAAAAAATATACATTTAAAAATCACAAGAATATTTTTTGCTTTTCTTTGTAAAAAATAAAAAACTGAAAAAAGTTAGTGGAGTCGCCAGATGAAAATTAAAGATCTACTCTAAGCATTCATCAAACAAAGCAAAAACAAAAAGGAAGAAAACAAAAGTCGTACTCCGGAATAAAAAAAGTTATCCCCGGCAATGGCGCCAAAAAGTGTTGCCACCTTTCATGCACCTTGGATACGTGGCAGAAATCTTTAAAGCCACTCGGTGTGTCCTTAGGGGCAAGTCTCGAGTCAAGGTTGTCACCTTGTTCTTGACTCCTCCATTCAGGATAACTCCTGACGAAGCCAAGGGGGGTACACCCTATTAAATTACTAAGGCTAATTACTTAGTGTGATGGTGTTATATTGATTAAGTTGTTTAAGAGTTTTGAAATTAACCAGTGGAAACAAAAAATAACAAGATGCAAGATTTTAAGCAGATAAGCACAGTAATGACACTCAATATATATATAATCGAAAGAATTGATCAAATAAATCACCAGTGCCTTAAATGGAGTCAACAGAGAAAAAAACGTGCTTGCATGCACTTAAAAGAATGTTTTGAAAATGTCTCTTGGTAGATTTTAAATTAATGTGGAATGTGAATGAATTAAATTAGGCGAAAAGGGGACTCCAGATATACCTGAGGGGTACTTGGAGTATGTCCAAAAGTGAACTTTCACGGCTACCCGCAAGGTGTTTGTGGGATGGAACAGAGTGTCGGAGACTATTTTTAATAACGCACCCATCAGGGTGTAACAGATATTTTTGCCTCGAGGTCACTTTCCAGTTGTTCCCACTCCTTTGGGTATTTTGCCACCACTTACAGTTTGTTCGAGGCGTTGGATTTTCGCTTGATGGATTGTCAATTTGGGAGGTGAATACTAATTAATCTAGTCACTCACGTGCTTTTGATGCAGCTTGACTGATTGAACGAACCGTATCCAAGTACAGAGCATACACACTGGAGTCTTTGTTATTTTTAGTCAATTTTAAAAGAGGTGTTCTTATTAAAAAGAAAACCCTCCAGGAACCTCTTTCGGTCCAAGTGGACCTCAATTGGGGAATCAAGGAGGGTTTGATTTTATCATGATTACTTAAAACAATTAAATATAGCAGATGAACCATAAACAAATAAGAAAACCACAATTTTCTAATTAGACTACCATGACCCTTTCTTCACGTTTCGACTCAAAAGGAGGCTCGTGGGGTAAGTATTAAAATTACTTGAAACCACTAGATATGGAATATGAAAATTATTATAAGTCAAATTATACTACCCCTGCATATTATCACTACACTAGATTGAAAAAAGATGAAAAAAAGTAAAAAATGACACGAATGCGAATCCCCCCAGGGGGGGATGGTGAATAGGCTCGAAAGATCCTATTCGAAAAGATTTTTCTTTTTATTAGCAGAAATTAAAATATCAGAAAACTGAAATTAATCCACTTGGTCCTTATATGGAATGAGACCAAAGGTTTACAAATTGCAAAAATTTGAAATATTGGGAAGACGAAGACCCCCTGGGGGTTTCGAATGGTCTAAAAATGCTTTCCGGACAGCGCCTCCTCCTCTTTTCTCTTACACCTGCTAAAAAATAGAAATCTTATCACATTTAAATATTCCCAAAAGTACTTTGAACAAAATTTTTACCCAAAAATTCTAAGTTAAAACTAGTTTTTAAAGAAGCGGAAAGGGAACCAAGGAAAGCAAGCTTTCCTTGGGATATTGGCATGCTTTGGGGGAATCCAATCTGAAGCATTTAAATTGATTAATATAACCTTTTATATTCTAAGGAAACAACCATGCATTCAACAAGATTTAGATCTACTTTTACAACCTTGAAAAATGACAATTTTCCCTAAAACTAGATATAGAATGCTTGTAAATTTTCTTTTAGGAATGAGATCTAGTTTATGAGCTTTAAGGCAGAAATATCTATGTAAAATAAACTCTGAAATTTATAGATCTAAACAATTTTAAAGCTGCAAACAAGTAACCGGACTGGTTTTAGAAAAATTTGAAGGAGGAAGAGGAAAAGAAGAGCATTTGTTGCTGGAATCCTTGAAGATCAACCGTGGGGCTTTCCGGTGGAATGTCGAGGGACTATGCCTTTGAATGGTTTTGGAGAGAGTGAAGAAGCAAACTAGATCAGAATCCTCTCCAAGCTGGGAACCTGCAACTGAATCCAAAGACTTGCCAAAATACTTGTGAGATCTGGTTAATACATACATAGAGATTTCAGAATAACATGCATATAAACTTATAAAACATGCGGAATCCAGATCTCTAAACATGCATCAAAAATGAAAGAGATGGCCAATAAAATTATTAACAAACTCCTTTCCTATATATATTATAATAAACTTATTATCAATCTTAGCAATGAATCCACAAACAATCAGCAAATTATGAACATAGATACAGATTACCTCAGTAAAACATGGCAATGCTCATCCACACATACAATGACATGACACCATCTTGCCTCCAAAGCTTCAATTTATTCCAATAGAAAAAATATATTACATAGTATTACAATAGAAATATCTCCTCAATCCAACTCTTACTAACTCGGAAAGGAGGCACCCATGCTTTATTTATACACAAAATTGAAACCCCGGCCCGGAGGGGGCGCAAATCCCAAGGAGATAGACCACTGCAACTGAAGGAGAGTCCATCAATGCCTAATCTGAATCTGAAATGAGCTTCTACTAAGTCTTAATTTAAATTGGGGGGCTTATTGAGCTAACACATCGACATGTTGAGTGAATCATCAACCACAGAGCCTCCAGAAGAGCCCACACATGTGGAGGAGAGAGAGAGGGCGTAATTCCCCATGAAGGAAGCTGAAGTTCAACTCTGGATCCACCCAGATCACCTCCTTCAGTCAAGGATTTGTTAGATCCAGTCAATCTGGTGCCAATGAGACTGATTTCAATCAGATTGGTTGAGAATCCATTGATCTAGGATTTTGGATTTGCTCCATTATTCATCAATTTATTAATTAAAATAATCAATAATTGATTTTTTGGGGCTTTCTGACCTAAATGATGGAAAATTACTCAAAACTAGGGAAAAGTGGGTCTATAGGTTTACTGGGTGCTCTTAGCTTGAAAATTAGCACCTACATGACTGAATCTGACTTTCGATCCCACTTTTATTACAAAACCAATTTTTTCAATTAAACTTTTAAAAAATAGCCTACTTTTGGAAAAATTAAATTTTAATAAAAAACACTGAAAAAAATTAAAAAAATTAAAAAACCTAGGGGGACTTAGACATGTTCATATGACTCAACCATGATGCCTAGCATGTTTATACATTGACACATCGACTCTAATAACCTCAATAGGCCTAAATTCCAAGCCGACTGGAAGAGCAAGAACAGGGGAATGGACAGAAACATAAGAGAAATGTAATGTAATTGTATATTTGATAAATGTAGAGGATGATTTACATAATTTATACCGTAAGTGGGGAAGATAGGTGACTTTTAAAGTCAGCTCTTAGTTTAATTACATTAATTAACCTAGCTTATAATTAAATTTGGTTTTTCTTACATTGCCTTTCCCTTAAGGAAGCTTTATCCTCAAAGCTTATTTGACGACAATGACTGCATGAACTATCGCAACATCTCTGATCTGGACATATGTATGGGTTGTTACTGGCAGGTTTTGTCCCTGGTTTTATTTCGATTATGTGTTCATTTTTTATGTTTGTTGGTAGCGCCATAGGTAACTCTTGAAACACCTTGCGATGTTTTTGAATCATCTCTTGTGTCTCTGGTTATTTGTCCATATCTCCTTCACTTGTTAGTATCTCCATTTCTCGACATTGAGGTATGTACGTTGATGCATATTTCCAACGTAGCTTATCCATCTGATGTGATTTAACCAGTTGTGTTGGAGGTGGTTGGAACCAATATACTTTGTGTGTTTTCTCGAATGCATGGAATTCAATAAAATGCTCTTGGTGATTTGCAGAGTATGTACCCAAGGTTTGTAACCATTGTATTCCTAATACTGCGTCGATTCCTCCTAGTGGTACCGCAAAGAAATCTGATTCTAAGTTATATTCTTGCATTTGTAACTTAACCTTGTGACATTTTCCCACATTGTCAATCTTCTTGCCATCTTCAACCATATTTTCATGTTAGGTACTGGACAGATGAATAGGTTAAATACTTTAGAAAGGTTGACGTTAACGAAGTTATGGGTGCTGCCAGAGTCGATGAGAACTGTGACGTTATTATTTTTTATATGTCCTTTAATCTTCAGTGTTTACGGTTGGGAGATTCCAGTAATAGCGGCTAATTATATTTGTGGGGAGTCATCCTCGATTCCTGGGTGGTAGTCTTGTTGGCTATTCACATCATTCTCAATTGGTTCATTAACTTATAGCTCTGCTTCACAAGCATATAATTTCTTTTGTAAGCATCTATGCTTAGGATCCCATTTGTCTCCACAGAACTTACATTTCCCTTCTTTTATTCTCTGTGTTAGGATTATTAATCCTCCCTTGTAAAAATTTGGTCATATGTCTAAATCAGGAGTCATGTCTAAATCGGGAGTCCATCCAATCTATTTATAGTCATTAGCACCATTGGTTAAACTTGACCAAATT
>LPNX011139197.1:117345-131193 GCA_001517045.1 Pseudotsuga menziesii
GGCCTCTAAACTGGGATTTTCTCCTTCCCTAAGTTGAGGCGGTTTATACCTTGGATTTCCTATGTATCTTGATTGGAGGGGGTTCTTTTTGGAGTCATCTTGGTCAACATTTGTATGAATGGATTTGATTTCAATAATCGTGGATTTACGTCGTGCTTCCTCCATGGTAGAGATGTTGTGTAACTCTAGTTTGTCACGGATGTGTTGTTTTCGACCGTGTACGTAGGTCTGTAGTCGTTGGTCATCGGTTAATTCTAGGACTCGAGTTGACAGTGCTTCCCAATCACAGGTGTACTCATCGACACTGTTTTTTGTTGTAACCTTGTGATTTTGGCAAGGAATCATTTTTCTTCAACGCCTTGGAATCTTTTGATGAGGTCGTTCCTAAAGCTAACCCAGTTGTAAGAACATATTCGTGTAGTATTCTTCCACCATAAGTACTAGTTGTAAGCGCTTCCTTCTAGATGCATGGAGGCATATTTAATATTTTCGTCGTTGTAATGGATGTTGTGGATGTCTAGGTATTCCTCAGCTTTGTTAATCCATGCTATGCATTGTCGTTCGTCTCCGTCGTATTTGGGTAACTCGACTTTCACCTGTATTTCGCGTCCTTGTGTATATGTGTTAGAGGACGACATGTTGAATAGAGGATCTGGATGCTCCGGAGTTCTTGGAGAGTTTGGTTGCAGGTTATTCGAGATTTGTAATCTGTCCGAGATGGTGGTTAAAACTGCTTGATTTTTCTTTTGGTCTTCTTGTAGAGTGAGGAAGCTATTCTCTATTCGTGATGTAAATTGTGTCCACTTTGATGTCGAATCATCATTGGTTTGTTTGATTTTTATGTGGATTTCCTCGTAATTATTGTTAATTTTCTCATTGATTTGGTCAAACCAAGCATCCATTGATCTTGTGATTGGAATCTTTTCGGCACTAAATGTGGATTTATTTTTGTTTGCGATATGATGCCAACCTGCCACGATTTTTTTTTTATATTTATAATTATTATTATTATTATTATTACATAGTTTTGTTTTGTTTCTTTAAATAATAATAATATTAATAAACATTAATATTATTAATATTAAGGTATAAGAAATATTATTAATAAACAAGGTGTATTAAATAATATTTATTAATAGCAGCCAAGCATGGATGAATGTGGTCGTTTGAGAGAATGATGGACGAGAGTAGGAGGATGAGGGAAAATGGTGGATGGCATAGGATGTACGAGAACGAGAGAGGGTGCAGTCATGGAGGAACGCAGCTGTGAGAACGGAGAGATAGAGGAGGGTGGAGTGGCAGAGCATGATATGGGACGCCAGTGGAGTGGCAGAGAGTGGAGATGGAGCAATGATGATGGAGTGCGATGGGTGGATGGGAGAGAGATGAGGAGAGATGTGTGAGGAACGGAGGGGGTGAAGGGGAAACAGCACGAAGGGCGCGTTGGATGTAGCAGCGATGGCGAAGGAGAAGGCAGAATGGAGGCAAAGCGAGATGGAGGGGTGCAGGCGGATGGAAGGGATCAGGCATATGGAGAGCGTGGAGGGAGAAATGGTGCGTGGAAGATGGAGGGTGGAGAAGGATAATGGAGAGTAGTGGGAGTGGTGGAGGAGGATGGAGAGTGCAGTGTGAACGTGGGGAAGGTAAGGATGAAGTGGTGCAGCAGAGGTGAGAGTGATGGTGGCCTAGTATCAAGAGCCGAGAGGATCTGATACCAATAGAAGAGCAAGAACGGGGGAATGGACAAAGACATAAGAGAAATGTAATGTAATTGTATATTTGATAAATGTAGAGGATGATTTACATAATAGATGCCTCGGTAATTTACACCGTAAGTGGGTAAGAGAGGTGACTTTTCAAGTCACCTCTTAGTTTATTTACATTAATTAACCTAGATTATAATTAAATTTGGTTTTTGTTACACCGACCACCCCAACTTTGGAGGTGTTGATTGAAAAACTCAGAAATTATCAGTCATTTATTCAACAACCAATAATAACCAAGGGAAAAAAACACCCTGGGCTGATCAGATTGACAAATAAAGTTTAAGATACCAAGTCTTTTACAGACACTATCATGCTAGAAAATTTATTACAATTCCCTCATGGGGTATGAACATGTGATATAGTACAACAAGCACTTCCTAGAAGCACTTATGAAGGTTTTCTGAAGTATGAACAAAAAATCTTTGTCCGGTTCACTAGGCTCACTTGATAAAAATTCACTAAGTACAACTTAGGTGGTAACATACCTCACTGCATGCTTTGCAACCATTAGGTGAACATGTCTCAATGTGTTCACAACAAAGCAAATAAATGGTCTCGTATTTGTTAGGTAAATCATCTGACGATACATTGTAGCACCAGCCGTTTCTAATGAATCATTACTCAATAGCTTCAGGTTTTATGCCATAGGTGTGGTCATGCATTCCATCATCCTGAACCTCTTTAGGATCTCTACCGCATACTTCCCTTGTCCACACCTCCATGCCCAGAACATAGTGCATCATCCCCAAGTCCTTCATCTCGAACTCGACAGCAAGTCTCCTTCTTACAACTTTAATAAGTTCCTCTTTTCTATTAGGAACAAGTCATCGACATATAACATGAACATCACTGGTCTGTTGCTTTCAACCTTGAAGCAAAGGTTGGAATCCTCTTTACTCTCAGTAAAGCCTAGATTCATCAATAATCTGTCCATCCTGTCGTACCATGTCAAACCTCAATATCTTCTACAATCACTCCCTCTGAAGTGGAGCATCATTATCCCTCTATCTTTTGTACTCTATGCACTGAAACATTCTGTACTGGAGTGACAAATAGCTTCCTCTGCCACTAATATTCTATGTATCCATATAGGGTCACTAGATACCAAGCTCCTCTATCTTGAACCTTTTCAAAAGTTCTTCTCACACCCATCTGTGAGCTTGTCATCCTCTATAGGCTTTCATCTTCAACCTTGTAGCAAAGGTTAATATCTTCATCAAGCTCCTCATGTATGTGTTATCCTATGGGTGTCTTCTAAGCTCGTACAAGGCCTTCTTTCATTTGCACATATGATTCTTCTTGTCATGTGTATTTCTATTGGCTGCAAATGTCTCTTCATAGTCTATGCCTCGTGCTACGAATCTTGCCTTGTATCCCATGATGTTTCCATTTACTGCATGATGGAACTACTAACTTCTCTTCAGATCTCTATACTGCATCCTAGACATCATTCTTCTTGAATTGGTACACTCCTTCCCTTTCTTCTTAGCTACTTCTTGGAAGGTTCTTCATCAATGATGTTGCTCAACAGTGTTACATAACTGCACTGTGTTTGAGATCTCTTCTTTGAAAGTATCGTCATATTATTCTTCATCTTGGATTCTTTATTGAACTGCTGTCACTTGTTCTTCGAAACAAGTCTCATCATTCTTTGCTTGTAGGTGATTGTACACGATCTTTCCTACAATTCAAATGCATTTGTATGGTTAGAAACATTTCATATGGCATATTCATAATGGCAAATTCTTTTGCATCAAGATATGTGATTATGCAACTATTTTAGCCAATACAACATTCATCCATATCTCACAGAAACTTTATAGATGCCTTTCATATCTACCAAGACAACATTGAGATTATGCACTAATTCAATATGTCAGCAAAGAGGTTTCATTCTAGATAAGTAGCAATGGAGAGTTGTATAGAACCATGAGCTACTTACCCATCACATGCATATTAGTATTATACTATCATTAATGCAAACATTCTATCATGCATAATACATCAACTGAATATAAACAAATTGCATAACAAAAAGAATATCATGAAATGACAATTGAATACTTATCTTTATTTGTTTCGTGGGTAGACTTTTTCTTGATCCTTCCGCTTCATCTTCTTCTTCATTCATGACTTCATCATTTCTTATCCAAATGCTAAATATGGATAAGAGGTTCTTCAAGAATTGAGTCCTTCGTATTTCCTCATCGCTTGAGGGATCTACTTTGGATGGTGAGAGCTTGATCTTCAGTTGCTCCTGTCTTCTCTTTTCTTATTATGAGTTGACCTTCTTTTTCTTGTGTGCACTCTTCCTAGAGTCTACTGAAAGTAATCACTTCCTTTAGGCACACATTCCTTTAATGAATGAATCCCATGATCCTGGGAGGCCATTCAAGGTGGTTATCACAACTTCTTCATTCTCCACTTCTTCTTATACTGCTTCAAGTTGTTCTTTGATTTGAGAGACCCTTGTAAAGTATGACTATATGGTCTCTACATTCTGGATCTTCACATTCTTCAACTGATTTCTTAAGGTCATATTTCGATTTATGTTCTTCCCTTCAAATAGCTTGGTTAAGGAATAAAACATCTCTTTTGGTGTCTTTAGGGAAGACACTTGTGGTACAAGTTGATCTGTGATTGAATCAACAATGATCTTCTTGGCCTTGACCAAGTTCTTCTTGTGTAAGTATTTTAGCCTCATCTCCCTCTGGAACTGGAACCTCTCTAGCTATGTAGGTGTCCAATTCATTTTCTCAGAAAGATCATATACTTCCATGCTTGGAAGTTGTCAACTTCACCAAGTTTATCATCAAGCTGATATGATAGATCACTTTGAAATGAGAACCTCAAATGAAAATAGCAAAAGATTAGAACTTACCGATTTGAGGTGTACGTCCTCGTTCTGGAGCTGGACGATCTAGGGTTTGTCAGAGAAACCCTAATTTTCAAAACTTATAATCTTTCAGATATGATTGGATAGGAATATTTACCTCTTCAAGGTGAGTTGTCCAATGTACTCATTTTCTAAAAACAGTGGAGGGAAACTCCCGGAACAGGAAGCCCTAGTTTTTCAATTTCTTCTGCAAAAATGCATGATACTGTTTCTATGGTATCTCTGAAATTGCTACTTCTCTATGTCGAAAACTTCTCACTTGGGTATCCTCACCTGTCCCTATTCCAACACCATAGGTTTCATCAGAATTGGTTTCACCAATTGGGACTTAGGAGCGTTTTCCCAAGGTGACCTCTTTCAAGACTTTTCAGCATAGAGAAATTTTCAAAACTTATAATCTTTCAGATATGATTGGATAGGAATATTTACCTCTTTAAGGTGATTTGTCCAATGTACTCATTTTCTAAAAACAGTGGAGGGAAACTCTCGGAACAGGAAGCCCTAGTTTTTCAATTTCTTCTGCAGAAATGCATGATACTGTTTCTATGGTATCTCTGAAATTACTACTCCTCTATGTCGAAAACTTCTCACTTGGGTATCCTCACCTGTCCCTATTCCAACACCATAGGTTTCATCAGAATTGGTTTCACCAATTGGGACTTAGGAGCGTTTTCCCAAGGTGACCTCTTTCAAGACTTTTCAGCATAGAGAAATTGTACGGACTGCCACGTATCACTGTTTCATCTTCTAGGTCTGAAACTTGGACCAAATAAATTAAATTCCCTTCCATTTCTATAACAGTTTCATAAATTTCATTTGGACCTATGTAACTCGAGATATATCAATTCTCTCCAGGTGTCATGTTTGGGGATGAATCCTGGGAGAGGCTGGAACCCTAACTTGGAGGAATCATATCTTCTATAGTATAGAGAATTTAAGTCTAAAATTTGGATACAATGTAAATAAAGATTTTAAATTCGTCCTGTGAAAGTTTCAGCTCCTAATACTTCTCCAATCCTGAGATATAGCAAATGTACCAAACCTTATCAATTTTTGTATTTTAGGGTTTTTCTGGCTCGGTATCAAACTAGGGTTTGACTTTCCTGAAGTTTCACCCAACCAAAAATATCGACCCAAGTCTCTAAAGTTATATTTTGATGAAGAGAGAAATCCTATGTCGAGCTCACTCAAAAATTCCTCTTCTGTAAGAAGCCTTAATTTCCTGCACCAAAAACTGAAAATGTCCGGAATCGAATTCTACTTCGACAGAAAGATACGCCCTTCAATGGAGTATCAGCCTAGCATAATTTTGTTGATGGATTGTGGAGAGAGACCCAAAAATTAAGAGGCCTTAGCTTCTTCAGCTACATAATGTCTTCTTCTTAGGTTAGCTCTAATACCATGTTATATTTTTATCATTCAAGCTAGCATTATTTTAGGATCTTATCTAAGAGAATAACATGCACAACAATAATCACAAGAGACAAGAGACACAAAGAATTTTCCTCGAGGAAACCATAAAGGAGAAAACCCCACAACTTCCTCAGAGATAGAATGAGCACCAATGGCAGTAGTAAAACTCGAAAACATAAAGATGATCTCCACAGCTTCTCTCTTTCTCTCTCACTTGAGAGAGCTACTTCTCTCTCACTCATGTGCCCCAATGAGTGAGTGAGTGTGTGATAAATAGAGAGGCTCACTCTCTATTTATATTCTTTCATTCCCTTAATGTCCACTTTAACATGCCGGCCCCACTTAACAATTACTTACTAGAGCCGACATCTCTAGGAGAGTCTAATAACCCTAGTGCCCCAAACCTGTGGGCACTTTTCCCTCCAATCAACGAGGCTTAGCCTTGACACAATTGTGGGGACTATTGCCCCGAATTACAATGGAGGGTTAACCTCAATGACTTTACATGACTTGTTTAAATTATTGAATCTCCCAATCGTAACATCGAGGCATGATATGACTCAATTAAATTATAGATACTTCCCGAAATAAACATCGAGGTACAATACATATAATATACAAGTGAATACATTCTGAAGTTACAAATACGTCAACAATTAACATCAAAATGCATTCATCTCTTTCGCATAACCTGTCTAGCTCATGATCCAGCTTGGCGTTTAGCTCGTCATCCAGCCATTGCGTGAAATTCCTTAGTTGTTTTCCATGTTTGCCCTAGATCGATGCACATTCAACCCACGGATCATTTCGCCATTCAGCTCGCCCATGAGCCCGCACGCTGTCCATAACAAGTTTTGAGCATTTAAACATGAAACAGTCTGCAACCAACTGATCATCCACGCATCTAGGTAATCTATGTGCTGGATCGATGCATTTAACTCGTGCTCTGGAAGGATCGCCACCTAACTGTTCACTATCCACGTGTTCAAAGGGATGGAAATTTGTTGTTTACTCATGGCCTCCTATGTTTTAACTATCATAAGCATATGCATTTAAGGGATAGAACGGCCTGCATTCTAGAAGACCGACGGTGTCCTCGCCCTTACTCTCCACAACACCACCAGTCCACACGCTTGCGATGATGAGGGACCTGCATTCTAGAAACCTGTTGTTGTGACAATCCTGCGCTCAACACCAGCCCATCAGCCACACTAAAGAAGGGATTGACACCACATTGAAAAGGATCTACCCACGCTAAGGAAGGGATCGTCGCCACATCAAGCACGTTGAGGGATACCTGTTCATGCTGAAGAAGGAGCAGACTTGCCACATTATTCCACTCTCGTGTTGAAGAAGAAAGAGTCCATGCGTTGGTTGCTAAAATCAATTATGTTCCTTTAAATATTGACTAAAATTAGAGAGCAGTCGACCTTTAAGGTCGAATTTCTCATCTCTCATGTAAACTATATATATATATCAGTCTCTGAATATAGAGCAGAGTTAGTTAGTTAGTCAAGATATTTAGAGAAGTATTTTTCACTGTAATTTTGTTTCTGAAGTTAAATAAAGAGTTGTATGCATTGTTGTTGAAGATTTGGTTTGAGTAGGAATTAGCAGGCATCACCCCTGATTGTTGTGAGGGACCCTCATCAACCAGAGGTTCATTTCTTTGTTTAATTTAGTTCATTCTTTTATGTTTTAGCTAGTCTAGTTTAATTAATAGTTTGTTTTCATTAGATAATAGTAAATGTTATTTTATTTCCTGTATTGCATTAGCTTAGTTTTATTTCAGCAATTAAACAAGTAGATGCGCGCATAGCTTTGCTTTAAGTCATTTGCTTTCAGTTATTTTATTTACAGTCATTTCATTCCAGTATTGTTTTTAGTTTTTATTTCCAAACATATAAAATAGTTTGCTTTCATTTGAATTTAGTCTTGTTTATTTATTTCCTATTATGAATTTGCTTATATAAAATAGTTTGCTTTCATTTAGATTCAGTTCTGTTTGTTTATTTCTTGCCATGAATTTGCTTAAGTTAATTTCTAGTTTGTTTAAATTAATTTCTAGCTTACTAATTAGTTTAATAGGCAATGCTTTCTTTTTGTTTAAGAGTTAGTTTGAAGTTAATTTGTTGATTAAATAGGTTTGCTTATTAATTCCATGCATTAGGTTTAGATCTGCATAACTTCAGCTAAAGAATTAGTTCATTTAGGTTAGTTTTACCATTTTCAACTATACGAACTGCCATTCAGACCGTTTGTCCAGTCTGCCATTCAATCACCCCTTACAGACCTATTGTTCAGTCTGTCATTTAACCCTCGATTATGTTTTTAGTGTTTTTATGCATTTTAAGATTGTTTCTAGTTTTGTTTTGTCAATATTTGGATTATGTTTTTATTTGGTAGTTTTATTTGAGCATTACAATTAACGTTTGACTGTTTTGGGTTATTGATTAAGGTTTTATCATTCCTCTTTTATTTTCTTTTTAAATTAAATATGGATTAAGCTGTTCTTATTTCTTGATTTCATTTTAATGTTTTTTTATTTCGTGGTTATCTTTGTTTGCATATAGAGTTTAGGGTTAGATGTATTATTTTTAAGAGGAAGTTAGATTATTTGTAATCATAGGAATCATTCTTGTTTTTGGTATGTATTTATTGAAGAATAGACTTTAAATACCTTTATTAAGTTTTCTACTTGCTTATGTTTATTATCTTTATTAAGTTTTCTACTTACTTCTTTCAAAGTTTTATTTATTAAGTTTTCTACTTGCTTTTTCAACTTTCTATTTCTGTAAGATAAGTTGTCTTTTTACCCTAGCCTTCCACTTAAGGAGTAGTTAGTTGGTTATTTGTTAGTTCAGTTATTATAATTCCTTTTATGAATGAGTTAGTGTCTGAAGTTATAAGTATTAATGTTTATATCTTTATTTTTAGTAGCTGTTCAGAATTTGATACTCCAGTCTAGTCCGATTATTCATATAGTCTTAGGAGTTTGACTTGATTTTTCATTCTGAAAGATCTTTCGATCTTTTGTTTATTAAATATATCCACGACACCCTAGGATCCTTTTTGCCTTTGCATATATTTTGTATCAACTCTAAGCCTACCAACCCCGGTCTATAATTAAATATTATGTGTATTTAAGATAGTAGAACACACCCAACATTTTGTTAGGATATTTAGACACTTAGGAGTTAGTTAAGATCAACTTGTGTAATATATCCATCAGGTAAAAGTGTGTTTCTTTAGTATGCATTAGTATGCATTTGTAAATATTCTAATCCGACGGTCATGATATGTTCTAGACATAGAGTGATCCGACGGTTCAACTTCTCTTAGATCATACCTACCATTGATCCGTGGCTTAACACCCGATTGGTCTATGATCTCTATTTAAAGAGCATAGAGGGTCCTTGGCTAGTTGATCGATTATGAGAAGCTCATGTAACTTTCTTTCTTTTGCATAATAAATTGCTCCAAGTAGCTATTTGGCTGTGGTCGTGGACTGTTTCCCTCTCGAGGGTTTTAACCACGTGACAAACATTGGTGTATTGATCTATGATATGTTTGTGTGAAGCAGTTGTTCTTGGTGTTCGGTCCTTTGGGAATACCCTGTGTACCCTAACATGGTATCAGAGCTTTTATGAAGAGTCGCTTTAAGTTTTGATCAAGATCTGGAACTGGTGTTGTCGAAACTTTGAAAGGGTTTATGGTTCTATATTTTCTGTGCATTTGTAGCATGTGAGAGCTATTCCATTGCATCTGGAGCGCCATTTCCATTTGGAAATAGTTTTCTTTTCACTGAAAACCATTTTCGTTTGCTCCAGAAACACCCATTTCGGCAAATATGAAGGTATAATGTTACAGTGACGGATTTGTTTTATTTTTTTTTTAAATCTCTCATATTTTATCAGTCTTATTATTAGATCTTTTTGTTTTATTCTCGGACTGTTTCCTTTTCTGGCTGCGTATGCTCTTTGCCGTGCACCTTGCGCGATCGCGGCGAATCAGAAACAGTGAAGGAAAGTTTTTTTTCTTGTCTTCTTGGCTACGTATGCTCTTTGCCGTGCACCTTGTGCGATCACGGCAAATTAGAAACAGCGAGAAAACTTTAAAGCGTAGACTTTCCGGGTAATCTAACCAAGATCTAACCCCATTGTGTGGAAAAAGTTTTTTTTGTTTTTGTTTTTCGTTTTTTTTTTGTGATTTGCAGGAAAAGAAAGCAAGCACGAAAAACGAGAGAGGAGAGTAAAAAAAAAAAACCCTTCCTCTTTCCATAGCTTTACGTACCTTTTAATCTTAGCTCACTTGGTCCAAAGTTGCTTTACACCTTGATAAGTCTTGAGTTCAAATCTTATCAAGCTACTTTTTAGTGCATGCAATTTTTATTTTCAAGTTACTTTATTGTAAAAGTGCATCTCACATTAATAAAATAAAATAAAAGTGAGTCACTTAAGTCTTTTAATTTATTGCCGCACTATTTAAAAGTCACATTATTATAAAAGTGAACATCACTTATTCTATAAAAGTGATTCACTTCAAAGCAACTTTATTGTAAAAGTGGTTATCAAAGGTTGATTTTGGAAACAGGGGGCTTCTTTTTTTAGTTGGTTCAGTTAATATCTGCCACGTCACTATTGGGGACATCTTCAACGTTTCCTTTGATCAAGCATAACTTCATCATCTGGAATCAGTTTTAAGTGTCCTTTTTTTTAAAACCGCATATTTTTTCGAGCTCTTTGCATCCAGATAGTTAGTTTCTATTCTTTCAGTCATTATTTTACAGTATGGTTGCCCCTTGTGATATTATACTTACAAGTTCTAACTATTTCTCATGGAAATCTCATATGGAGGATGTTCTCCGAAGTAGGGGACTTTTCAGGATAACCTCAGGGAAAGAAACAGAACCCACTGATGATGATAAAAAAATTAAATGGGCAAATAGATGTGATGAAGCTCGTGGATTGATTGGGTTGTCAATCTCTACTGATTTGTGATTCCATATATCTGGCATTGATGAACCTGATCAAGCTTGGGAAAAGTTGGAATCTGTGTTTGGTAAACACAATGAAATTCAGGGTCATTAACTTGAGAATAAGTTGCTTTCCTTGAATCCAAATGATTTTTCATGCATTCAAGACTATTTATCTAAGTATAAAACTCTTATACTATTATGTGTCGAGTGCAAGATTAAGAAAGAAGACAAATAATTTATTTATTATATTCTTTCAAAACTTGGACCTGCATATTCTGTTTTTGTATCTACATTCTACTCCATGAAAGAATCCTTACCTGCAGCTAGCTATCAAGAGCCTAGTCTTGAATCATTTTGTGATTCTTTAATTAGAGAGCAAGATAAGCTCATTCATCTTGGAATAATTAATAATGCAGATACATCTGAGAAAGCCTTATTGTCCCAACAGAAAGAAAAGTCCAAGCCTCCCAAGAAACAGAATTATCGCAATAATAATCCAAACAACAAGGGTCCCAAACCCTCTTAGTTAGCTCCTCCTTTAAAAAATGACAAAGGATCCAAGCAAAAAGGAAACAAGACTGAGCGTCATTGCAATTTTTGTGGGAAATATAATCATGATAAATCTAAATGTTTTAAGAAGATGGCAGCCTTGGAAGCAGCAATGAAGAAGCACCACATCAGCCTAGATTCGTCTTCAGAATCTAACACTCATGGACATGCACTTTGTGCTTCTGGATACTCTTATACTACATCTTCTTCTTCTACTTCAAAAGAATGGCTCATTGATTCTGGAGCATCTTATCATATGGCTAAGGAGAAAGCCATATTTTCTTCTATGCATGAATGTAACACCAAACAAATATTTGTTGGTGATGGTAGATCTCTAAGTGTTGAAGGATCTGGAACAGTTCCAGTAGAAAATGGTCATTTCAATGATGTATTATGTGTTCCAAAAATTTCCTGCAATTTGTTATCAGTCTATCAAATTACTCATTCAGGTGAAGGTAAAACTGTGACGTTTACACCTCACCAAGTTCTAATCAAGGATTTTAAAAATCCTTAAAATATCCTTGCTACTGGAACTGTTGATGATATTACCAGGTTGTACAAATTTAACAACTTTGGGTCATCACCTTTTCCTTCAGTTTTTGTTGCTCATAGTGATAACTTGAGCAAACTTTGGCATGAGCGATTTGGTCACTTAAATTATCGCTCATTGCAACAACTATGTAAATACAATATGGTGACTGGTCTTCCACTGGTATCTTGCAAGGATGGTGTTTGTTTCGGTTGTGTACTCAGAAAACATCATCGGGACAGTTTTGACAAACGTGCCTCTTGGCACGCCTCGGTTCCCTTGGAGATTGTGCATAGTGACTTGTGTGGTCCTCTTCCATCTGCTTCATTTTCTGGTTTCAAATATTTCTTAACTTTCATTGATGACTACTCCAGACGCATTTGGGTTTACTTCCTAAAACTTAAGAGCGAAGTATTTAACATGTTATTGGCCTATAAGGCCCTTGTTGAAAAACAATCTGGTCATCAAATTATTAAGTTAAGATCTGACAATGGAGGAGAATATGTTAACAACAAGTTCACTACTTTTTGCACTGAACAAGGAATCCAACAACAGCACACTGTTCCATATACACCACAACAAAATGGTGTAGCTGAAAGGAAGAACCACACTTTAAAAGAAATGGATAATTGTATGATCCAATCTAAGGGACTAAGTCTTCAATATTGGGCTGAGGCCATAAATTGTGCAAATTACATAGTTAATCGCACACCCACTAAAGTTTTCCAGGGTATAACACTGGAAGAAGCATGGAGTAAAATTAAACCAGATGTAAGTCAATTTCGTGTGTTTGGTTGTGAAGCATGGGCTCACATTCCGGATGAAAAATAGAAAGCATTGCAGCCTAAAAGTGAAAAGTGCATATTTGTTGGATATTCTGAAGATGCAAAAGGTTATAGACTTCTTCAGCCACATTCTCATGATATAATCATTAGAAGAGATGTTAAATTTGATGAAAATCTCTTGGCCTGCAAGCCTAACTTGGCGGGTGTGCCATCTTTTGCCTGCGAGCCTGATTCAGCGATTGTGCCTTCTTCTTCTTCTTCCAGCTTCCTTGACAAGTTTCCCACTCCAGTTTCTGATGATGACAGTGAGGATGAAAATCCACCTCCGCCTGCTCATGTTCTTCCAATTGCACCAGCACCAATACTTCCTCGATGGGTCCGTTCAACATGTGAAGCAGCTGGTGATCTTGTCGGTGATGCTAGAGATCAACTTCGAACACGTTCTCAGTTTCAGCGAGCCTCTTCTCTTTTGGCTCAAGTTTCCAAGAATCATGATCCAGAAACTTTTGCAGAAGCTTCAGGAAATCCAGATTGGGATGCAGCTATGGATGAAGAATATCGTTCCTTAATGGTGAACGATACTTGGGATCTTGTTCCTCTTCCAAAAGGAAGAAAACTTGTCAGATGTAAATGGGTCTACAGAACTAAGTATGCATCATATGGAAGTGTTGAAAGACTTAAGGCAAGGTTAGTTTCCAAAGGTTTTTCCCAAGTTGAAGGGATTGACTACAATGAAACCTTTGCCCCTGTAGCAAAAATAAACTCCATCCACCTTGTTCTTTCCCTTCCAGCCTTACAGAACTGGGAAGTCCATCAAATGGATGTCAAGTATGCCTTCTTACATGGTGATTTACATGAGGAAATTTACATGGAACAACCTCCTGGATATATTCAAAATAACTCTAGCCTTGTTTGTCTCCTTAAGAAATCCT